>JANRMR010192820.1:0-19578 GCA_025434825.1 Bergia sp. 'catenularis'
ACATTTGTTCTTACTTTTGATTTATAAAGATTTTGCTTGGCTGCATATCTAGTATTATAGTTATGCAAGCTACTGGCGTATTGGAATGTATCAGAGAAAATCTCGGGTAAATGACCTTTATGCCATGCGTGTACGAATTTTAAGACGTGCAATTTATAAACATGATCTATTGTAAGTATTCCTAATAAATTTAGCAGAGGCTTAGCACTTGCAGTGTCTTTTCCGTAAGTACAAGTAAAAAAGATTAACCTTGCGATATGGTTTTGTTTTGTTTGAAGACTAGCAATGAGATGATGAGATTATTCACACAGATAAAACCCTTTTTTTTCTATACCTTAGAGTACACTTTCACACCTACGATTACCTAGACTCGCGCCCCTTTATATTCCTCTAATTTGCTTCTACTTCCCTTCTCTTCTTTAAACGTCCCTCCTATTCCCAAATGCTGGGTTTAGAGGTAGATAAGGGAGGTCTAATACCCAGTATATACCAAGATAAGACTAAATATCATGTATTTTTATTGGTGCTTTTCATCAGTTGCTACTGAACGACGGCCTTTCGCCAAACGCACATTTCATCACATGATCACTTTCTGTGATCTTTTAACATCTTGGATCTATAATCTAGACAACTGAAGAAACATTGAACAGTAATTTTATTGAGAAAAATGCAGATCTGCTGTACATATTGCCAGTGGTAATTGTTATGTGTCTTTCTATTTCTACATATTTTTTCCATTTCCAGCTTGTTATTAGAACATAACGTATTATGGGTTAATCAGTACTCAAGTAATAACAAAAGCAACTCTTAACGCTGCAAAACGTAAAACTATCGTAAAATGCAATAAAGTTGACACGAAAAATATAGTGAACGTGTTAAAGCAAAATGAAATAAGGTTTCTTACATACAAAAAAGCCACCAAATGTATTTTCTGACCGTAACGGAATGAATATGATAACTAAACAAAACCCAGCATCGGGCAAGTAAGTAATTTGGCTTGTAAATCGCAATGTTTTCATTTCAAAGGGCTCTATCATGGCTTTCCGCATGATCAAGATTTTATTGACAAGAAAACCATTTCAGGCTAAAATATTTAGAAACAGACGCTGTTCCGATACCAATCTGAGTTTTTCAAGAGGTTAATGGTACGGATGGTCTGTGTTATAGGCAGCGATTAGTTATCAACTATTATGTTCCGGGCCGGAACACAAACGGATAAATTGTTTTAAAATGCATAAAACCATAACAGAAGTGGTTGATCACTGTGTTTTTAGTGGATTAAGATGTTTTTGAAATTCTTTGGATAAATACCGTAAAAATGTAACTTTTGCAAAAAGATTAAATCAAGTGATTCAGCCGTGAAAAATCCCCTTTCAGACACAAAACTCAAAACATTTCTTTATCAAAAAATGTACATATTAAATAACAAACGAAGGTCTAAAGATGTTAAATTCAATCTAGGCTAATTAAAGATTGTAGAAGTGCCTACCACATTGTAGTTAACGTTGTAATCACCACTTAGTTTTCTTTTCAGAATTTAGCACTGACAATTATCGTATAGCTAGATAGTGTAAAATTTGTGATAAGATTACTAAAGCCAGTTTTCAAAGATATTACATTAATTAAAACCAATTTATAAGTGATAAACGCTAATTAAAGCAACTGAATATCCCTCTTCAGTGTGAGTTATGAAATCTTCACTTGAGACTACATTAAGTTCTATAACACAAGTGCGCTTGCAAATACGGTATTACAATAATTCGTGATGATAGGGTGACTTTATTAATACAGTGTCTTTTGCCTGAATTCATTGCTAGTATGAAGAGAGTCTAAAAAGCTGTTAGCTGTAATTGCTACGTCCGGAACTTCTTCAGGGGCAAAACCTGCTACCGTGATGGCTGAATCCTTTCTGGATGATCTGTTATTTGGTAATTGTATTCCTGCAACGGTAAATAAATTTATTTATTTTTTTAGAGTTGGGGCTTCACCAAAAAATCAAAGTTTGGTCGTTGCATGGGTCCAAATGGTTAAATGAATCAAACAGTTTACAGTAATGAATGCAGTGACAAACAGATGTATAAAACCAACAAAATAACAATTGTCAAACACAAAAACGTAAATGCCTACATTTAATCATGCATAATACAATGACATATCAAATTCTTCATTGACACGCTCTTGCACAACAAAGACGTAGCTGGCCATTTTTCATTTGTAAGCCCGTTCCAAACTTCGCGAGAGCTGCGGGGTTGGAGGGTCAAGAATAAGTTTATGAATAATAAAGGTTTACTTCGTACTTTATCACAACTTATACAAATCACGTCAAAAAAGTTTGTAAACCTAAGGCTTACTGGCTTAACGGCAGCTACACGCCTGCACACTTTAACGCGCGTATGTTGCATACAAACACATACTTTTCTACAGTTCGTTCCAGCTGTGATTTCTAAACTCATAGATTTACGCTTTACAAAATTATACATCAACTCTGGTCAATTAAAATGGTACTGTACCGCTCATTTGTGTTTAAAATGTTTGTCGACAATGAAACTAGAAACTTTTATTATTGCATTGCAATTACATTGCATTTCATTGCGTATTGTTTTGCAATGTATCGTATTGCATTTCATTGTATTACATTATACCACATCAGATCATATTGTATTGTATTTATTGTATTGTATTATATTATATTATATTATATTTGAAGTATATTGTATTATATTTGTATTGTATCGTATCATATTGTACTGTACTGTATTGTATCGTATCGTATCGTACTGTATTGTATTATATTTGTATTGTATTGTAATGTATTTATTGTATTGTATCGTATCGTATTGTATTGTATTGTATTGTAATGTACTGTACAGTACTGTACTGTATTGGATGGGATTGTATCTTATAAATCGACAATAATTTTCATTGTGAAAACGCACGATGCTATTGGTCAGAATCGATCACGTAATGCAGGCTGGCAGGGCCAATATTTATTGATACAGGAGGGCCAATATCTTCAACCACTAGCAAGCAATTAAAACTGTTTTAGTTTTGGTTGTTCTTCTACTTTATAATGGCTGAAAACTCAGCTTCTAGGTTGGGAACAACGACAAGGGAAAAGAAGACGAAGCTAGTTAATAATTCAACACGACAAAACACAAAGAACTCGACAAATTTTGCCTTTTTGTTTCATTGCCTTTCCAGTTGAGAAAATTATTGTTGAATCATAAAATAAATAAACCCCCTCTGCGCTATTTTGTATCGAGCTATACAGGCCTTCGTTTGAAAAAAATTTCCTTAAAGTTTTATATTTGCCTTCGGCTCTGCCTCGGGCAAATGTTTACTTTTCGGACACTTTTTCGGTCTCGGGCCTGTATAGCTCGATACAAAAAGCGTAGAGGGGATTTATTCACTAAATACCCCACGCATACACATCATCACAAGCAAGGACACACTGGAATTGAATTGGTGGTCAGCTCTACAAAAACGTTGGCAGATATGATGTGAAAATATTCCAATAAGCTTAGTCAGTGGTATAAAAACTAAAGGGATCGGAATGGGAGAACGTGGAGATCTGTCTGTTTGTAAGTGTACATGTTTTAATTTATTGATTGCCTGTTTAAAATGTAAAAAATAATAATAATAAAAAATAAAAATAGTTTACAAGCTGGATTTGATTTAGTTGAAGACCTTAACACTGCTTCAAGTGTTCGTCTAATATAAACTGTTAACGTAACAAATTGACGTAACTTCGTATATATGTTAAATCGTCCGGAATGATTAAATATAGATCTGCACTAAATAAGTTCTTCGGACTTTTGTATTCTGTGTTAGACGTGGATTGACTATCAAGTTTCATGGCTTCAATTTAACTGTAAGAGTTCGCTGTACAAAAACGTTTGAAACAAGTCCTATCTAATAAGATTATAGAAAATTATTTTCTATAAAGAAGAGAGCAAACCTCTTACTAGAAGGCTATATCTTGGTAATAGTTCGCCCCTTTCTTTTTCTTATACTGCGCATTCAATGCGTTTGTGTTGTACTTGGTGGTAGCAGTTTCTTTGCGTTCAAACTGGGACTGACTCTTTACCTGACGTTGTTGGTGCTAAAATAAGAACAACATATATGAGATTAACTGTTTTCGATAATGTCAGGTGATGGATTCCTCACAAAAAATACTGTTGTCTTGATACACATTTCAACCTTAAAGGAAAAGTTGCGCATAGGGTTTCTCTTACAAGAGTAAGCCGATTAGCTACATGTCATGCCTCTTGATCTTCAAAAATTAAGTAAGTAGAAGATAAAGTAAAAACTCCTCTTTAATCTGGGTTGCTAACAAGTCTTGATACACATACAATATGTGCATATATAAAGTTGAAAGTTAGTTATTCACTTCTAAGCCACACCCTTTTTACAGAAAAGTTCAGAATGCTGACAGATAACTTTTCTAAATCGGGGGTTGCGGCTTAAAACCGAGTTTTTCTGGAAATAAAACTCTCAACATTCAAATTTCACGAGTAACATTAGCTATTCACATTGGAGCCATACAAACACAACATTTAAATATAAATGCAGTTCATTTTCTTTATGCTACTATTTAAATTTTATTCAAAGAGTGCGAAAATCTTGTAAACAAGTAACCGCAAACCACATCTTAAATACATTTCTTTGTATCTGTCCAATCAAATAACTATAGTCACGCACCGTACATTTCACATTTAATTAATTTTCCAAAAAAAGGACGTTCTAGACGGACTTCGCTTGCACTAGAAGGTAAGTTTCGTGGTTTCGGAACAGAAATAAAACAATTCTGGTTCACAATATCAACAAGTAAAACATGTTGCCAAGAATGGGTTCGAACCCACGTCCCCCAATTTTAGTCGGGCTAGTTACCAATACACCACTGCAACAACCATACTGGCAATTTAGCTATCTTGTGTTGTGTTAATTGTGTCGTGTTGTGTTGTGTTGTGTCGTGTCGTGTCGTGTCGTGTTGTGTTGTGTTGTGTTGTGTTAATTGTGTCGTGTCGTGTTGTGTCGTGTCGTGTCGTGTCGTGTTGTGTTGTGTTGTGTTGTGTTGTGTTGTGTTGTGTTGATGTGTACTTTGGTTTTCCCTGGCAGTTTATCTTCCTAGGTTTGGGTGGGGAAGCCTTTGCAACTAAGGATCAATTTAATGCTTCACAGGATAAACAACTTAGAAGCCAGCAACACACGAGGATGTGAAAAGATACGGGCTCAAAAACTCAGTTTGTCTATCTAAACTTTAAGAAATCTAGAAGAAAACGATATAGAAAAGAAATCTAAACGTAAATGCAACACTAAACAATAGCTGGCGACTTAAGAATAATTTTTCTGTTGTTTAAAAAACCATTTGCATCTGAAATGTTTTGCAAGCTATATTTATGTCTTGGGGTTCAGTAAATTGAGGATGGACAATTAATTTCGTCACATTGTTTTTTTTTACAAAAGCGAGCAAACCAGGAGACAAAGGAGATGATAATTTGCACGCATGTAATTAGTTTTACTGTTCGTTTTCTCCCAACGTCTTCCGTGTCGTCCCTGCTCTTCGGCTGGCCTGAGTAAGACGTTGTTTTCCTCATGTTAATATATACATTTTTCTTTATTCGTATTTATTTATTTATTTATTCATTTATTTATTTACTTAATGAATTGAATTTCGTTCCTGAGAGACTCCTTTCTTATTTTTGACAGCAAAAGTTATAAATTTTAGTCTCTGTGCAAGAGATGCTTTGAGACGAGCTTTCGGCTCCAACTGGTGCCTTGTTCACGTATGCTCAGGGACCAATCACGTGATGTGTTCCCTGATAATGGGAATGGGACAATGGATTCTTATTGCGAATTTGTGGGACGCCCACTTTCTGACTGTCTAAAATCCTCCGTCTACGTCAAAACTTACAATTGTTCATTTTCATAAAGTTGTATTCTTAAAATTTCCCAATAGCTCTATTTTTTGTTTGTTTATTACATAGTTTAATGTGGGTTTTCCCTTATTGCTATTATTATTATTATTATTATTATTATTATTATCACTGTTACTGTAATCATTGGTACTGTTATTGTAATTGTAATTGTTATTGTAATGCTTCATTAATATTCTTCACCTGGTCAGTCAAGTTGACAATATACGGTGCTTCTTCAACAAATTCCCCTCTATATCGCACGTAAATCTTATATTGGCCTGGTTTGTTGGGAACAAATATTATGTGGTATGTCCCATCCTTGTTCTTGTCAAGTTGTGAGGCTATTTTATCATCACCAGGCCCCAGGACAGTAGCCATAAGGTCACGCTCGTCGACACGGGAAGGGATCTCGAGGGCAAAATCTACCTCACTCTTTATCACCTTCTCAGCTTGTGCTACGTTGCTCTGCGTATGCGTTGAGCTAATTTTGTTCTTGTCACCAACACGAATCAGGAACGGGCTATTTTCTACCGGTTCTCCATCAGAAAAAACATGAACCTGAGGTGGAAAAATCTTATTTAGTTATTCTGTCACTATGACTTACATATATTTAAAACATATATATATATATATATATATATATATCACCTTTTAATTAGTTATTAAATTTGCTGTAAGAGTGTGACTCGTTAAAAGATAATTATTCTTTATGTCTATCCCGAAGATAATCAGAATATTGATTAAAACTTGATTACGTCTCATAGCCTCAAGGAAGATTTGTTTGGGCTAGTACATATGAATCTGCAATAATCACCAAATACTAAACTCTAGAAAGACCATGAAGGCGTTTCAATTTCAGAAGAAAGAAACCGAGTTGTTTTATGTAAGTAAACATTTTAAAATATCTGTATGATGATAACAAAAGTTAATAAGATCTCCCATGTTTTTAACTTTCAATCACACAAGTAACGAAAAAGTCTTACTTTGCAACAAACTTAATATTATTTTATGCTATTTATCTGATCGAATCATTCCCAACATATGTAAAGAACAAATCTGGTTTGTAAGGCTAATTTTTATTGGCATACAGAATCTTGGGAGCTGTCTTTTACAGGTTTTCATCTCACATCGATGCAATTTTTCGAGAATTACAACATTCATAATAAATGACCATAAAAGTGGTAATCAAATGGATCCGTGACAAGAAAACTCAAGTTTAAAAATTTCTGAAACAGGCTGTTTTAACAGGAATGACGCCGGATTTCATTGAAATCTTCATTTGTTATAACTAAACTGTTAAATTAAACATGCCTCGATCACTAGTTTTGTTATTTAAGGTTATGTTGAACATGTCTTACTAGTCTTGATATAAGGCTAAGTTAAATATGTCTGGCTAGTTCTGTTGTACGATTAAATTCAAGATGTCTTACTAGTTTTGTATAAGGTTTTGGTAAACACGTCTGGCTAGTTTTGTCGTAAGTTTAAGTTAAATCAGATTCATCTGTCGTGCTTATAAGCTTATAAGGAGAACCAGGAAGTTGATTAACGGTGATCAACAATGAAAAATGGGGCATTGATGAGAGGAAGTTTTCAAAAGAGTACAAAATAGCTGGCCTAGAGATGAGAACAACTTTTCTCTTCTAGATGTATCATAGCTTGTTAATCGTAGTTCTGTTACCCGAAACGAGCCGTCTTCAATATTCAATAATTGATAACCACAAAAGATGTCTTTCTCCGGGGCCCAAGTGTCTTTCTATGGACATTTATCAGTCATTTGCTAAACTAGGTGAAATGCAGTTATGAAGCTCTTTTTGTATTTGCTAGTATGTGTAAAAATGCGGTTCTGCGTTTAGCCAAAGAAGCCACATAAGCACAAGTACTAGTTAATGAGAAATAAAGTCACTCGGATGACCATGGCGTGGGATTGCTAGCTACCCGATTTTTTTCGAGAGACGTTCTGTATCTAATTGGCCTTAACCCAACGGCCAAATCTTCATAACTGAACTAGTGTTGGCAAATTTTGGAAGATTGAAGTCAATCCTACAAAAACAGAAAAATTATTGGACGATTGACGTCATTAATACAGTATATGAAAAATTATTGGACGTGTGACATCATGCAACAACAACCGTCGTCAATAGAGAGTTGGAGAATGGCTGGTTCAGAAGAGAGATTTAAAACGCTGGAAGAAAATAAAAAAAGAAATTGTTGAATGAAAAGCTCCGGCTTTGGAAGATAACGTCTTTCTTGATCTGCATAACTAAAAATTATTCGGCGAATTCGAGGTGACTAGCGGTTGGTATTTGCCGAGCCGCAAATTTGTTTTAGTGTAAAACCAACAAGTGAATATCGCTTTCTGTTAACTTAAAAGAGCGAACAAAAAATAATCGCCACGTCCGATCTGAGGTCTGCGGGCCGTTCGCCAAACTTCTTTTCGTGTGAGCGAAAAACGTTTCTTCAGGTTTTGCAAAACTGCAGCATCGAAAGCAACCTAAGCCAATAAAAAATTTATCATCGAAAACTGACAGACCAAATTTTGTAGCTTTCTTTGTGTTCTCCGCCGTTGCGAGACAAGTTGCAGAAGGGGTGTTACACGGTGCAACGGTTGGTGTAACTTGATAAAAGTGGCTGCAATCGTTGCGAAAAGCAGAACCAACAAAAAATTCCAACACCGTCCCAACGCTGCTAGCAAGAACAGAAGTGCTGAAGAAGGCGCGCGCATATTTCTTCCCCCCACAACTCGCCAAATTCTCGGGCTTTGGCCGAGTAGTGAGGGAAAACTGAGCGGCTCTGATCCATGAGCAGGGCCAGTCTGGCCAGGAACGATTCTAATAATTTGTGTTTTTCATTTGAGAACTGGCTGGTCGGACCGGATAGACCGGTCAAATGGAAAATGCTTGTCCCTTTCGGCTGACGGTTTGACGGGAGGGGGTTTCGAAATAATTTTACCTTTGGCAAGATTAAGACTGAGCCCGAGCCATTGGGTTGGCAGTTTGATGTCCAGGCAACCTACTGAGCCAATTACACTCGTGAACGATTAAAGTAAAAATTGTACATTTGTTGAAGGTTGATATATCTACAGGAAAGGCAGGCGGGCCTTTCTAAAAATTTAAATTTCATGATTTATTTTTTTTCAGATTTTCTCTGAAAATTGTGTGGAAATGTCAAACGCTAGTCTGATAAGCCAAAGAGTCAATGAAAAGACAGGGCGTTAGGGTTAGGCTTTGGTTTAAGGTTGGGTTTTGTTTCTACAGTTTACAACAGGGCTTATGAATCATCGTGGTTAGGGTTAGGATTAGGGTTGGTGTTAGGTTCGTTAGGGTATGAATTAGGGTTAAGGTATTAAGCTTTCTAATGTCCATTAAATACGTCTGATAACGCTGGTCATATATCTTATTTACACAATTGAAAAGATAGAAAATTTTAGTATTTTACCTTGACTAAACAACAACAAAAGCCAAACTTACGTGTAGAAATGACACTGTGGCAGTTCCAGGGGAGGCAAAACTCTTTCTCTATCTCAATATACTTTTGTTCTTTTTATTGGTGCTGTTTCTACTGAGGAAAGTTACAATATTTCGAAAAGTTTTTATTTTTTTATTTTTTATTATTTTTTATTTTTATTTTTTTGCGGGGATAGAAATAATACCTTATAGGCTTTATAAAGGTTAAATTAAGAGCCGCCTGGCAATGGACGTCACACTATAAATATTTGTGTCACTTATGCCATGAGAAAGTCTATTAAGCTAATCAACTTTGTTGTTCTCATTTACTGATAACAAAAAAGATGAAGGATCGGACCAAAAGCTATGGGTTCAAATATTTTTGATGCATATATGAAATATATTAGATGTCCACCTCCATTCTGCCTGACAGTTCGATTTTTAAGTCGTACTGAAATAAAACTAAATCAATTATTTTTCTGTTTTCTCAACAACTGAAAGGATTAACGTAAAAACAATTAGATTACTTGGGCAACATTTTTCTCACGTGAGTCATATTATCGTAAACTGAACAAATAATATGAACAAGCCTTATTTTAAAATGTAGTAAACTAACTAGTGGGAAAGTTTGTATTTGATAGTTTATAGGAAAAAGACAAGAAAATTGTAAAAACGAATTTTATACCTTCGAGCTTGTTACAAACCCGCTGCTTTCCAAATGAAGGCCTTTCAAAGTTTCATTTATTAATAAATGCAGTTCGCGACATCTGCTGACAAAATATGATAAATATTTTGTTAAGCGGAAACCCAATATAGTTCTATTTTAGATGCGTGAAGTTTACTTCAAGTTTACATGGCACGATTAGTTCAGTTTTTGAATTATTGTCAGGAGAATTTCATTTGTTTATGATCATGCTGCTTACTTTGGTGTCTAGGCCAATCGTGTTTGGCTGCTTACCATTTCAATGTTACTGATCAACAATTACGGTTCTTTGTTTTTCGTTTTAATCGCGTTTTACAGGATGTAACTTTCTAAACGAATTTACTCAGAAAAACGAGGATTAATCTAGGCTACATATTTTGTTGTTGTTTGAGGTGATGGCATTTTTTTGTGTTTTGTTGAAAACTCCTTCCCTCATAGCAAGAGAACAACAGAGCTTCTTAAACACGCCTGCATAACATTTGCAAGCAAGAACACATCGAAAGCTTGATAAACGAGGATATGTCTAAAATACGAACAACATATTTAGTAGCAGGTAGGAAATTCATTTCTTAATAAAAACATAAAAGAAATGGCCACGAATCGTTTCTAGAAAAAAAACGATATAACTGCAATCAGATTTAATAATAGAAACAAACTGAAATTTTTAAGTTTAATAGAGATTATTATTCCTTTTCATTTGCTTTTGCGATGAATTATAAGATTACTGGAAGCAATACATGATAAAGTGGATGAGTCAATATAATGTTTAGAATGACATAACCGTTTTTGCCTCAGAGCATCAGCAACATCTCAATTTAATAATAATTTTTGTGCCGTATTTTTAGTTTATGGTCAAACATGTTAAAACAGAAAATTAAAAATTTAATCAGTTTTTCACTAAACCATGAACAAGCAGTAGCTCAAACTGTCCATATCCTTTCTTGTAGTCAGAGGCATAGTTTTTTTTTGTATGCAAAAAAATAAGAAACGACTGGAAAACGCACCTTCCAACCTGAACAGTCGTCTTATATACCACTATATATTCATTTGTCGTGCACATATACAGAGTGCCATGATAAATACAGATGAAGATAGATAGTGTATTTTATTATTCACCTAGTCGTAAGATACCAAGGTTTAAGTGCGGAATAAAAGCGTGTTTAAATATTATATCGAAACACCTCTGTGCAAAAACAGTTTTCCTGTTGTGCTATTCTTTTTCTTTGGTCATTCAGTTTTTTGGTCAGTGTAAAACAGTAAGTAAGCAGAACAGAATAGTACATGTAAATTTTCTCTTTTCGCTGTATGCTCATCAGTTTTCGGTCGTTTGAAGATGAATTGGAGCTAATCTGAATTAATTTTTTTTTTAGAAATTTACATAAAAAAGTTCACAGCAATTTAAAAAAAAGTAATTTCTGAGAGCGCGACATAATGTGTTCCTTTATGAAGAATTCTTATTCAACTGAATCCCAAACATGTTGATTGAACTTCAAAATTTGAAAAACGGGTCTTCTTTTTTGTATTAATTGTTTTATCCCACGCCTCAAGCTGTCTTCAGTAACATTTGCAATTGCTTTTGACTAGCAACAGTTTTAACTGATTTCCAACTCCTCTTTCCGTCGTTAGTATTAACCAAACCTTTGTATTAACCCAGCTCTTGAAGAAAACATCCAGTGGGTGTCATCCATATAGCATTTTGTGGGAATCTAGCCCAAACGCGCAGGTTATGGCGAGAAAAGAGATCTGAATACGACCTATTTTATATCAGTTTTAAAATTTGCTGTGTTATTTTGTGATCAATACGTATTACATCCATACTTCATAAATCTTCAAGTATAGTAATTATATAATTCTTGTTTATCATTTACAAAATGCACCGAAATGATTGACAGATTTATTGAGCTACCGATAAACCACTCTATTCTCTTAGAAGAATCTCGGTTTTTCTATAACGATATACTAAAATAATCGCTGCAGCGGTCCTAAGAATAAAGCATTAATTGCTTCTGCCCCCTCTCTTATCCAGTTTAATGGACTTGGCGTTTGCAAATGGATTGAATCTGCAGCTGTCATTTCTAATAGTTGGCTCCCCATTGAGAAATCGTTCGCGTATTGCTTTCCTTAAAATATTGAAATAGCAATAAAATTGACGACTTACGCTTGAGGAGATAACTCCTTAATTGCTAGCGCGATTACAAGCGCAGGAAACAACTACAGACTCACCTCTTGTCGTGCAAACTGATAAATAACGAGTCAATCTTCGTTTTTGAAGCATGTCCCGAACATTGTTAGCGGGCTCGTGAATCACTCGACAGAAAATTCACGATGACAAGGCTAAAAATTGTTCGGTTTTAATTTTAAACCCAGTTTAGCAGACAGACCCCCGGGCATTTGACAATTTTGATGTTTTTAGACAAATTCCCCGCCATGGAAACCCTTTCTTTGGTCAAATGCTCCGGTCTCAAGGGATTTCTTAGTGGTCAAATGCCCGGTACCCTGAAGCGGCAAGATTTAGATCCCTTTCCGGAAACCTGTCCGAATTCTTTAAATTTTGATTTTTTTACTGCTTTTTATAGTAGGACTATAAAAAAGCATGGGAAACAGAGTTTTTTTCCAGCGTCAAAATCTGAAATTGTTTCATGGGATGCCTGCTCCAAACCTCCTACAAACTTATGACTTTACGCTTACAAGTTTAGATACCGGTCCAAGTTTTTCTTTGTTCCGTTACTGCAGATACTTTAATTGTACGGAGACTGAACACGTTAGAATTCTATGAAACAAACAACCATATTTATTAAATTTGTGTAATATAATTCAAAGAGCATCTTCAGCTGTATCACAGTTTGCCAAAACGCTCTTAAGTATATCAAATAGAAATGAAAACAACGCCTTGTTGTGATTGATGATGATGAATATTACATGAAATTAAAATATACAAACTGCTGCAAAGTTTAACTTCAGTGTCATGTCAAATACCCCGGGGGTGGCGACCTGAGTAAGTGTCAAGTTATCGGCTATCTGGGACTTAACTCGTGTGAAATCCCCAGGAGTTGCCCGGGGAAAGGGGGATGGGCACTCTTGGATTTGGCTCAAACGAAATTTTGATGTTTTTTAGTTTGACTGTTTGAAATTAAAGGGTCAAAGTTTGAGAACGTTCTC
Organism: Bergia sp. 'catenularis'; assembly: GCA_025434825.1. Classification (NCBI taxonomy): domain Eukaryota; kingdom Metazoa; phylum Cnidaria; class Anthozoa; order Zoantharia; family Parazoanthidae; genus Bergia; species Bergia sp. 'catenularis'. The sequence goes on from JANRMR010192820.1 coordinate 13,224, forward strand.
AGCTGAGTGTCAGTAAGGAACGTTTTGTATTCTTTTTATAGTGGAAGCGTAAGGAATTGTAAAGATACTAAATTAATGGTTACAGTTCTTTATTACTCAAGTGTGAGTAATTTGCAAGGAAAGGCATTTTGGATTTTGCATGAAAACAAGTGGTTACTGTTTGTCTTATGAGTCAAGTTCCAATGCTTAGATAATTGACCTGTCTTACAAAACACATTTAGTGGATACTGGAAACTTTTAAATACATGAACAGCATGCCTAACCTTAATCCTAATCCTACTCCGAGCCTTAACCCTAATAAATAAATAAATTGTGAGTCCAAAATCAAAATCGAAATCAAAACCAAAACCAAAACCAAGCCCTTACCGTAACTTTAAACCCTAATCCTGATCTCAATCCTTTCTTTAATCGACTCCTTAATGTTTAACTCATGACTTTTGAGTCATTTGACTTGTCATAAAATAATGATCCTCAAAAGTAAAGAAAACATCCAGGCGCGTAGCAGCCTTTAATTATAAGCAAATAACTAACAACCTTTTTTGATATATTTATTCAAGACACCACTGGACGTGCAATAAGGCATGAAACAATCGTCTTTATTATTCAAAAGCCTATCCTTGGCCTTCCAGTCTTCCGCCGCACTCGCGAAGTTGGAACGGGTTTACAAACCAAAAATGGCCAGCTACGCCCCTGACGTCCGTTAAATTATGAGTCTTTGATATATTCACAATGCAATAACTGAATATATGAAAGCAAAATCAAGAACACCTTAACATGAAAATTTGCCGTTGAAATCCTTCAAAGATTTAAGAAGTACAGACCAAAAGAAAATAGAGAATGCAATCCATTGATTTACTGACAGTTGTCACTTAGCATTGACTCCTATCAATCCAAAAAAGCTTTTTGTAATAAAAAGAAGAATTTTCGATATAGAAAGCCATTTGTAAATCAAAGGACGTCGAATATCGGAATGGGGTTTTAGTTAATATGGAATTTCTTGTTAAGATGCGGCCGTTCTATCCCACCCTTCCAGGGAAATGTCAGGCGAAACCCTTAGCTCAGTTTATGACTCATGTTTTTGAGATGTTTAAGTACAAATTCGGCTTTGTGGTGGTTTAATAGTTTGACTGTTTGAAAGCCTTTTAAAACAACAGTGTGTTTTCTAATGTCAACATCTGCATTGATTGTTCGAGGAAAAGGGATAGCTTTATTGCGATAAATTTCAATAATAGTCATAAACATATTTTCTCCTTTCTTGTGTCAATAGTAAAATCATTTTCAGTGTTACTCACGAAAGCACCAAAATAGTACAGCGCCGATAATAATGTGAAAGAAACCATTTTATATATCTTGAAAGCGTATAAAAAAGCTTTTATTAAATAACTATTAGGTTAAAAATTTATAACAGTATTTTTGTTTCAAAACATTTAAGTCATTTTCGATGTTGTTTATTAATCTTTCACCTATATTTACGTCTTTTCAGAGAATAAAACAAGATTTTTGCATGATCAAAGCCCCGTTATTCTAAAATTCTCGACTCGACGAGCCATCGTTAAAATGCAGATATTTAGAGTTGGTTTTGTTGTTTATTCACTTGCATTCTGTGGTTCCTTAGCAATGACTCAGAACAAGAAGAAAAAACTATCAATCTGCGATGTCTGGTTCGACTTTAAGGTTCAGAAAAGGTTTCGTTGTCAATCTATGGCCGTTGCTGTATTCATTTTTTCTGTGATATATTAATTGAAAGCCGAAAAATCGTTGGAACAAAGGCTGGATAAACTTGAAATTGACGCATTTTAGGCCACATACCTTCAAAATGACGAAGTCATCACCAAATAATCTCGAATGTGGCTTTCTTACCTAAAATGAATATTTCATATTTAAAAATGAATTTCAAAACAAATTACTCTGTAGAGATGGTTTATGCTGAAAATTGTTTTCTTTCAGCTGGCGTTGCTTCAAAATTTCAACGCATTTGGTGAAGCAGTCTCGATACCACAAAAAAATACATTTTGACAGCTGGTTGGAAAGTTAATTGCGCGGCTGTCATTTTTTAAAGTTGAATCAAAGATAAAATTTAAAGTCATATCCAAGGTTTGCCGAGATAAATATAATTTGATAAGCGATGTATGTCGTTTTGTTGCCTATAATTTTCAATGCAGGCTGGTTTATAGACTTTTCTCGAAGCTTTGAAAGTCTTCGCGGAGTGCGTTGTCAAAGCCAACAGGAAACTCCCACAAAGATGATAAATCCCTTCACTGATTGCGTGGTAAAGTAACGAAAACCCTTGTTCGCTCAAATATTAAGTTTAACAACAAAGCTAAAAATTTCATTTTTGCTTCGAGAACTGTACTGATATTTGCTTGGCCCAACTTTTTTTGTGAATATATTAAATTGCATACAATTTGAGCAGTACTTTCACCAACATGATTTTATGGCACTACCAAGTCATGACTTGGGTTCACCCTCCTGTAAAGAACTATGCAAATTGTACAGGGAAATACAAAAGCAAAATCTTGACGAACTTAGCATACAATATTGTATAACACGGATGACATCGTTGTTTTTAATTTGAAAGATGCAACTATAAATCATTTCAGTTTAACCTAGTAGTTTCATAAACTGAGTGGCTTTACAACAGTATCTTTTAATTCTTCCGGTGTACTTGATAATACAAATAACCGTAAATTCTAAACTGCCTTTGCCCGTCTTTTAACTCTTCCAATCAATACAAACTAAAAATAATCAAGTCTCTCCTGATTCTAGAAATTGTTTTAAAATTAAATATTTAAAAACAAAGTCTAGTTCTGGAAATATTTAGATTTTACGATTGCGCAAGAGGGAAAATCAATATTAAAAACACTTTTTCATTTATTTAGTTTGTTGACAGCAATCACATATACTGTCAGAGAGTGTTTACATCCTCTTTATGGCACTTTAAGTCCTTTAAGAAATTCAGGACATTGGTAAATAACTAGTATTAGTAAAATATCGCTTTCTCCCTCATAACAACGTTTTTACTACATAATTTTTAAAATCGTAACTGAGGCTCATTCTGAGGCTGTTTTCTTCGAATATTAACCAACGATTTTATTGATACAAGGTTCTGCTGTGTTATAATACCTATTCGCTATTGTTTTCTGTTTGATTTAAAAATCCATTATACTTCTACAGTGCTCCTGCTGGGTGGACAGGAAGAAGTTCACTAATAACTAAGCTATCTTAATTTTCAGATTAGATGAACGACTAAACCTTCAAATGATTCGCCAGTCTAAGGTCTCCAGATGAACTAGGTAAGAAGAAGATTTTTTAGGTGAACATGTGACTGGTGGAAAGTTAGTTTTTAAAATATGGTTTTTTAGTTTTGCAAACCTATCAGATACAATATTTACATGGCCTTGTATGTCACTGCTAGTCTTAACTGCTGGCTGGAAACTTGTCTAGTAAGTCTTTCTGCTCAAAATACCCGTCATTAGACGCAACTGACACCAGTCTACAAGGAGAAATAGGTTTAAAGTTTTTGGCCTTGTTACTATTATAAATGATAAATCAAAGCAGCACTGAACGCTTCTCGTCATGTTGTGGATTTTCTGAAGAAAACATGAAAACACAAATGTGTTCTGCACAGCACGATATTTTATTCGACGTTTAGTGAAACATAACTTAAAAAGATAGAAATCGTACTACTTTAAGACCCTCGAACGTGTTTTCAGCCAAGATGCAACACCAGTTCGTTTTGTAAAACTGGGATCTTAGATTTATTAATTTACCATGTGCGACACCCCTCTATCGACTATCGTCTACAAAATCATTCCAAATGTGCAGATTTTTGACACTAACGGCAACTTTTAATTAATAACTTCAACTTGTCAGGTCAGAAAGTGAAAATGTGTAGAAAACAATTTTACAAGGATGGGCTGGTACTCTGTGTTTAATCGCAGTTTTTCAATGAAATTTTTAAATGGGCCACTGAACTGCTTTTTGCTCAAATCAGTTATAAATGTTTCCGTCTGTGTTTGGTCTTGTTTTGACCACAGCTTTAATCTTTTAATGCATGGATAGAAAGATAGAGGAACTGCTATTATTATCCGCGTGCTCTCGTCTACCACAAAACATAATGGTCTTAGTTTGACAGTTTTAGATGCTAAGCGGAAGTTTCTTTCTAAACTATATTCTCCCGTCTATTTTGACAGATTATCTGAGTGGCTTATGTCAAATTATCCGTGTTGTATAAACAAGAGCGGAAAGTATCGCCACTTCTATCTGCGCCATTAACGTAAACAGCAGGCTGGACCGTCTCAATTGAAGCATTTTCAAAACGTGATATCAGATCATCGAGCAAAGAAATCTAACTGAAAAGCATTTGTATTATGGCTGAGTTTCACCCAAGTATAACTATTCCTCTATGCTGTATGGCTGTAGTTACTGTGTTGGCTAACGCGGCTGTCTGCATTCTGGTGTGCCGGAGAAAGTCGATGCGAACCTACACCAATGGCTTTGTGGTATCTCTTGCAATATCGGATATGATAACGGGCTTAGCCCTGGTATTACAGTACAGTGTCCGCTTGGACCATCACGGATTGAATGTTATCACAAACATTATTTTTGCTGTGATGCTTTTTGGAGGGATTGCTAATCTCTGCGGCGTGACATTTGATCGTTACTTAGCGATAACCAAACCACTACACTACACGGCCTTCATGTCCAGGAATTTCTGGAAACTTCTTGGGGGCTGTTGGGTAAGCGCGCTGATCATATCTGTACTGCCACTGTGTTGGAAGGGGAACATCAAACTTCTCATTAATAAGATCTACGTAATTACGACCTTATTCATGTTTATCATTATGCCCTATGTACTCATTCTAGCCGGACAGTTTGTGATCTGTCAGCAAATACGAAGATGCATTCGCGTGGAGCGTAAGCTGACATACCCATCCATTTTTAGCAGTTCGAATAATTCAGAGGACAAACTGACGCCGCAGGCTGGCAGAAGAAAGAGTAGCGGACGGAATAACATAAGATTGTCAACAGAAGCTAAAGTGGCCAGAGTAATTGTAACTGTCGCTTCTTTGTTTGTCGTTAGCTGGCTCCCAATACTTTATTTCTCGTTTTGCTTTACAATTGGTAAGAAGGAATTTATTCCCCAAATACTGGTCAGTATTTCGCCTTTCACCCTCGCCTTGAGCTCGCTAGCAAACCCTTTCTTGTACTCGTTTATGAAGCCCGACTTCAGAGAACAGATTTGTAAAATTTTGCGGCGACCCAGCAGACGAGGGAGTTGTCTTCCTCACTTGTCTTACTCCGACTCGGAATCGCGGACTGATAAAGAGACAACTCTTTGACAAGTTGAATAGTATTTGTGACTGTCTTTGCTGGCTTCCTTGGGAACACTTGATTAGCAGCGTTTATCAAGCTATGACGTATATTGTGTGTTAATTCACGTCCATGTTAAATTTACTGTGTAGACGGTCAGGATAATTAAGACAAACTGTTTCTTACTGACACCTTTAATATCAAAGTCATCCTTTTTGTTAAAAAAAGTCATCGTGTGTAATATGGACAACTGGTCTTTTTTGGGTAGTGAGTGCTATTCTTCTTGTTTCTATAATCTTTGCCGTCATGTTGCGACCTATTATGAAGTCAGTGATAAATGTATTATTCTATTCTTGGATGTTTACATTGGTTATTTGTCTGGCCATTTAACTCCATTTACATGAGAAATGTGAAACAATGCAGGAACTCAACACTTTACCGAGTAACAGCGTATAAGGAAAATGAAGGTAAACTTTGAAAACTCAGTTTTCTGTTTCGGCTACAATCTTAAACTGAAGTTGTAAACCAATACTTCAGGTCTTTATTAACTATTTTAAAAGGGTAATGTTTGGTTGCGTATCTTTCGTTAGTAAAAACGTTATGAAATGCACACAAGAACATAACCTGAATTTCAGACATGCTTAACGGGATCATTCTGAAATTCAGGTTAAAGACAAAGAAGACTGTATAGTCTAAAAGATAATGTATAATATATATTGTAGACTGTCACAATCTAAAAAATAATATATACAATATATTGTAGATGGTATATTCTAAAAGACAATGTATACTATTCAAAAGGTAGAGTGTATATTCTAAAAGACAATGCGGACTGTTTAGTCTAAAAGATAATATATACTGTATAATATATAATAGCAGTAATATAATAATAATGATAATAATAATAATGATAATAATAATAATAATAATAATAACAATAACAAAACTCTATTCATATTGCAAAATGGATTAGCCGATAACACAAGGTTTCCATTGGTATCAACCCATATGCGTACTAGTCCAGTGCCTGCACACTCCCTAC
>JANRMR010192821.1:0-10526 GCA_025434825.1 Bergia sp. 'catenularis'
ATATAATATACAATATATAATATATAATATATAATATGTAATATATAATAAAATTCTATAATTTAATCTTTTGGCCTGTGTTATCTCTCCTAAACACAATTAATTGAACAACCAGCTATGAAACTCGGTTGGTTCTTATTCTATGTTTTTGTTCTCTATCTCTTTTGTTTGTTAGTCTTGTCCCTGCACAAAACACAAAAGGTATTGAAATACAAATGAACAACTAACCAGAAAAATTTGGGTTCATACGTAAAACAAAACAAAGTGCAGGGTCACGGTTTGTTCAACATAAAACAAAGCAGTTTTGCACACTCCTTTTGAAGTTTGTTGAATTTCACAACCAGTTAGTTCTATCAACTATGTCCTAAATGACTACATCTGGTTACAAGGAAAAATGTTTTACTTGCCAGGTTTATCTCTGAGTGCTTTTCAATAGTCATCAATTTTTTGTCAAAACTCAAGAAGGTGATAGAGGAACTCCAGAAGTATTGGGAGGCCCAACAGATTGGTACAGGCACCAACTGACCGTAACAAAATAGATGGCGACTGGTACACTTACCCATAACTCCTTGCGCGCGGAAAACCTGAAAAACGCTCAGAAAAGATCTAAGTACTCCAAACCTAGCATACACATTGTTGTTAGTATATAGACTAGTTTATCAAGACGAAGGTCTTCCATGTGCACCTATTCGCTGAGTTAGCCAGTTCACACAGTATTGTGGTCAAGTGTACAGCCGCCATATTTTTCTTTAAAGTGGATTGATCATAAATACCTGAAAATATTTCTTGGTATCCAAGGACTTAAAGTAGTCAGTAACCATGTGGCCATCTTCTCCTGTCACGTGGTACAAAAGTCTCTCAATGTTTGAAGACCTCAAAATGTCTATTGAGGGCGATATTGTCCGCTGGAGAGCTCGCCCACGCATGTCATAACAGCCGGTGTGGAAAAAGTCACTCAGAATATTGTTCTCATTAGATGCACAAATGAGATTGGCAAATGGTATTCCCATCTCCTGGAAGCAAGTAAATGTTGAAGATGTGTAGGAGTGATTTTCATTGGTCCGATGGACAAACGGTGTGGTACTGCGCATGCTTTGAAATATAGAAAACCTTCACTTTAGTTTTACGTCGGTCGCCCGTAACAAGTTGCATTAGTAAAGAAAGCCCTTTTGGCTGCTGGTCTATCAGATAATCTGCACGCAGCTGTGAGATGGAAAAGGAACCGATGTCCCGAGAAGCGAAGCTTCCAAAACAAACTAAGAAGTTAACAAGGGCTCTTTCACGGCTTTGCGCATGCTCGGGGATCTATTGACAAGAAACCTGTTTCAAGCTGAAATATCTCTAAATAGTCACTGTTCAGATACCAATCTAAGTTTTTCACGAGACAAATGCTACGGATGGACTGTTTTAGACGGTGATTAAGTTGGATTATAATTGTCACTTTCCGGGACGGATCACAATGTAATAAAATGTTTTAAAGTGCCTGTGAAGTGAATTTTTTTTTCGGCACAGATTAAAAATATACTGTCTTAAATATACAATTCCAAAGTTTGAATTGAAAATTGTGGATTTTACAGGAGCTGAAAGTTGAGCAATTTTGCCTTTAAAAATGGCCAGGGAACTGGGTACGAATTTATTACGTGTGACGTCAGTTTGTGTGCTCAAGTTTGTTTACGCCCTTTGATTTTCAGTCGATAAGGCGACATTCCGAGAGATAATGGTGCAACTCTTATTGTTCGGTGCACCAGCAACACAATACTCTCTCCTTTCTTACTATCGGCCATATTGGCTTGAATTCTATCAAACAAACTGACGTCACGGCCGCGCGATTCAAATGCCATTTTTGAAGGTAAAATAGCACAACTTTCAGCGCTTGTAAAGTCCGCAATTTTTGTCATAACCTTCTTAAACTTTGGAATTGTGTATTTCAAACAGTATTTTTTTAAAATATGCCGAAAATTTTTTTGCTTTATGGGCACTTTAAATTGCATAAAACCTTGGCAGAAGCGATTGATTACCGCCTTTTCAGTGGATTAAGATGTTTTCTTTTGAAATTGTTGTGACAAATAACGTAAAAATTAAACTTCTGAAAAAACGAAAGGCCATTGATTCCGCCACGTTTTGATGGCCCGGGCTCTCAGTCAAGGGTAGAATGTTATCTTAAGGACCATCGAACTACAAAGGGGTTTATTATTTTATAACCAAACTTTTATTTTGCCAACTAAAGACAGCTAAGACAAACCAATTGCAATGGTACGCAACGCGAAAGTGCATCGATTTCTTCGTGTTTACGGTAATGTGATTCGCCACAAGAAGTTTTAATCCCTGCGGCAATTGACTCCACAAACGTTACCGTTTTTAATTAGTACAAAAGTAGTTTCTTTTCTTTTCTTTAATTTTTTTTTTTATTTAGGACAAGGGATAGCGATCCGGGTCATCGGGAGAGGGTTATTGCTCGACAATAGCATGTGAAAGTGTATCATGTGATCTGTTTTAACCAATGAGAGCGCACAAGTATAATAACTGACAAAGCTGAGGAAGACGGGCCGAACGGCCTAACGTAGCGAAAAAAAGCCACGCAACGGCCACATCCATAGTCAGTTGTGTAAAAGATTACAGATATTGTTGCATTAAGGTGATATTACACGGTATGATTTTTGTTCGCGCTAAAAATCGTACCGCGTAACATCACCTTTACACGCTACCAACTCCAACAAACTTTTGACAACAATCTTGCGAGTTTTTGAACATCATTCAAAAACTTGAAACAAGTTACCGCAACAAAATAACGCTAAAACTGGTCAACTATGCGCCATGTAACACGAACTCAATTGTTTTTGCAACAATGTTGCGCGAAAAATTGTCCTCTTGTGTAACGTCACCTTTACTCCTGCATTCAGATTTTGTTACAGACAAACATTCAAAAGCCATGTATACAAATATATAAACATTAACAAGCAACAATTTACGGAAAAAAATCATAGAGAAGATACGAGGTAGGTTAGCCATATGTCACAATCCCCATCCCATTTCCTTAAAAAGAAAATTCTAACCATGCGTAAGAACGAACACACAAAAGTCTAAACATACGCAAGAAGGAACACACAATAAGTACAATTTGTTTCGTTACCTTGGCATAATACGCTGCGAGAATATTTCCAAAGTTTCCTGTTGGAACACAGATATCCACCTCTTGGCCGACTGATATCACGCCATTTTGAACCAAGTCTAAGTACGCAGACGCGTGATAAACAACCTGAGGCAGAAGTCGGCCCCAGTTGATAGAGTTGGCCGCGCTCAACCTCACACCATACGAATGGTCCAACTGTTTATTGAAGTCATTGTCACTAAAAACAGTTTTGATTGCAGTCTGACAAAAATCGAAGTCTTCATCAATTGCTACAACACGAAGGTTCGAGCCATTAGATGACGTCATTTGAGCTTTCTGAATGGCGCTGACGCCATCCAAGGGATATAAAACGAGAACATGTGCGCTGTTGGAGTGTTTGAACCCTTCAAGGACAGCACTTCCGGTATCACCGGAAGTTGCGACGAGAAGAAGATACTTTGAGCCCCCTCTGCCCTCGGAGACTGCCCTGTCGAAAAACTGCGGAGTGAGCTGCAGCGCGAGGTCTTTGAAGGACGCAGTGGGCCCATGGAACAACTCCAGAATGTACTCGTTATCGTTGAGGCGTATTACTGGAGCGATATCCTTGTGTTGAAAGTTATTGGAGTAGGCATTGTCGATCATCCTCCGCAACAGCGAAGGGTGGAGTTCTTCTGGTGAAATCCACGCCTCAAGGATTCGTAGGGCGCGGTCTTGATATGAGCAATCAACCAGCCTCTCCCACTGGGCTACAAAATGTATACAGCTATTAAAAAGGTTGATCTGTGAAAGGTGAAATACCCAGACCTCAATGCAAGATGGGAGCTCAAATTCGCTGATTGCCCAGTTTGTCTTGCATGAAGTGTCATAACTGCCAACGTTTGTGTGTCATATTCTGTTATGAATAACTGCTTTCTATTAAAAACAACGTCGTAATTAAGTGTGATTTGTTGGAAAAATAGAAAATGCTGAGAATCAAAATTGCTCTTACCCAGATTTCGCGCGGACAACTTCAAATGGGATACCGTATTTCCTCTAATTGACGCCGGGGACGTCTATTAACTTTTGAGGCAATTTGGTGCGGCGTTTATTGGAAGAAGGCGTCTATTAGAGGGAGGCGTTTAATTAACAATCCTAAATTTCAATATATTTCAATAAAAACTGGAAGAGCAGAACCACAATAAAATGGGCGTTTGACATAACAGTACACGACTTTTGAATGATCCAATGTTTGTTTGCCGTAACGGCATGCATTTCGACAAAATCTAATTCATTTTCCACAAAATATAATTCAGAATCCCAGCCAGTTTATCAATATATATTTTCTCCCTACAATATCACTACAAAATAAATAGTTTTGTTGTGGGAATAAAGGAATTGATCACACACAGCAAGCTCCATGTATCTAGTATGAAAAGCAAGATTCTTCCAAACTGTTTGAAAGGAAAGTATGGATACAGTGTAGGAGAATTTAGCAACACGTCAAATGTCATGTTTGGAGCTGAGAGGGTTAATAAAATTTGAAACACACAAATACATAGTTGAAAAATACAATGGTCAATGTAGTACGAGACTTTTGGCGCAGATAACCAATTAAAGTCTTGACCGAATTTATCATAATTTCTTAGTTTTCTGCTTCCTGCTATTGTTTGTTTCTCGTGCCGGTCAGTGGATGGTACACAGCATAATATAGCCATAGGAATCCTATAATTCCTTTCGTGCTTGGTGTTGCAGAGATCAACATTTTAAACTTGCTATACAAACACTGTTAATGTACCAGGGGACTATTTCTAAAGGAATATCAGTTTCTTAAACGTCAATTTTGATTACGCTCTACAAAATTAATTTGATCGATACAAGGTTGTCGGACAGCCATCGTTCTTTAGATTTAAATTCAATACTTACGTTTTAGTAAACAATGAATGACTAAATGATGTCAATTTTCTTCCTTCATCTATCCTCCCACAGTCACTATTCACTGGTTGAATTAACAAGAAAGTGCTTTATGTTTTGTTGCTCTACCCGAAGTCAACACTGAGTGGATGACAGATAAGAATCAAAATAGCAATACTGAGGAAGAGGAAGAGGAAGAGGAAGAAGAAGAGGAAGAGGAAGAGGAAGAGGAAGAGGAAGAGGAAGAGGAAGAGGAAGAAGAAGTGGAAGAGGAAGAGGAAGAGGAAGAAGAAGAGGAAGAGGAAGAGGAAGAGGAAGAGGAAGAGGAAGAGGAAGAGGAAGAGGAAGTGGAAGAGGAAGAGGAAGAGGAAGAAGAAGAGGAAGAGGAAGAGGAAGAGGAAGAGGAAGAGGAAGAAGAAGAGGAAGAAGAAGAGGAAGAAGAAGAAGAGGAAGAAGAAGAAGAAGAAGAGGAAGAGGAAGAGGAAGAGGGAGAGGAAGAGGGAGAGGAAGAGGAAGAGGGAGAGGAAGAAGAAGAGGAAGAAGAAGAAGAAGAGGAAGAAGAAGAAGAAGAAGAAGAAGAAGAAGAAGAAGAAGGAGAAGAAGAAGAAGAAGAAGAAGAAGAAGAAGAAGAAGATTTTTATTGAAATATATGTACTGTTGCACAACGATGTGCGAACTGTGTATCGTGCGCCTGGAGAGACGGCGACGGACTAGTCTGTTTTAGGGAAAGTTGCACACTCTCAATTTCAACTAACCTGCTGTGAACCTTGGTATCTTGGCTGTGGGTACAAAAAGCCCTCCATCTGGTGCAAGCCCTTCAAGAACAACGTCCAGAAATGTGTGGCCATTGATGTAATCAGTTTATTATCTCTCTGACTGCCGAGTGCTTGTGTAACCAAACGATTCACGTCTCCTTCTGAAAACGTCCATCACCTTGTTCGCTATACTCTCGGCTGATTCGTCTTTCTCACACAGGACGCGTATGTCGTAACATCCTTCATAGAACTGTTTTCGATATTGCAGGATATCTTTCATGCTTGTTCCTGAGTAAAAAAAAAACATTATTTTAATTTACGTTTAATAAATTATCATCAATGCCCAGTTTTTTACAAAGAAAATCAAGTCGTCTGTGAAAAATTGCCTCGTTAGCGTAATATAGCAAAAGCCCAATTTTGCGCTTTAAGCAGAGTGCAGAAATTTATCGAAAGACCACGAACGAGCATTCTTACTGAAAATTTGAATGTGGTAATATGTTGAAGATTTTCGAATAAATTAATGTTTATTTTTGTTATAGAGATATATAACATACATTCTCCGTAAAGTTTTGAACTTTTCAAAGATTCTTTATGCACGAAGTATTTGGCATAACATGCTTAGTGAAGAGTAGGTTTCATTTTGTAGATTCTGTTTATTTGAAGTTTAAAGCTAGATTTATGCTTATCCGACAAAATGTAAAAAAACAAATATGTCAGCAAAGATTCACCTATAATAAAATTGTACACATGGAGGGGTCCAATTTTACTAACAAATGAGAAAACTTTGAAACTCTTAACGTTCTTTTCTGGACATCGTTGTACAACGAACTATCCTCTTCAGTAGTTAACTGCAGACGGAAGCAACCTGTAAGTATCAGTACGTTGTGACTTTAACAGAATGCAGAGTACATGTAGAACTGTTCTAGCATGATCTGCATGATTCTAGCATGATCTCCAGTAGTTTACGCCCGTTCTAGTGCACTGTATCCACCTTTTTGCCTCCGTTACATACATGTACAATGTAGACCGAATACAAGGAACTGAAGCTTTATTTTATTATTACAGGTGTACGTATAATTTTGACTGTCCCGTTTGACGTTTTGCTATATGTGAATAAGCATACTCTAACTTTTCTACATAATTTGAAGTTTTAGGCCTGGTCAGACATGACAAACTAAATTCTGCGAAATTACGTTCTTGATAAGATTGACGTTTGTCTCAATTAAGTTCGACTGGTTGTATTTGGATCGACAATGATGCTCTTAATTGTCTGGTGCAGACGGAAAGACTGTCCAAAGATCGACTCGGTTGAATTAAGTTCCCAACAGTCAAAACTGGGTCGACCCAAACTACAATTTACTGTAATTCGGGTGTTTGAAGTTCAACGTTTGCCTCTGGCCTCTGGCCCATTTCTGCAGGTTTCAGATACAAAATACCAAAATATTTCATTAAGGGCAAGGAGTCCTGCCCCTTTGACGCTCGCTCAACCCCTCCCCCTTCCCCACTTTAAAACTGTTCTGTTAACAGGTTTGAATGCGACTCTCATCCAAGCTAACAGAAAGTCATTTTTATACCAAATGAGTTCAAGGTACAGGTGTATCAGGTATTCTAAAAAGCTGTTAACTAATTTAGTCTGCAAAGAATAATAAAAGATGACAATGAGGGGTTGGGTAGGTGAGAGGTAGGGGAAGTGGATATCTGTATTATTTGTATTTGAGTATTCTCCCTCACTTCATCCCCACCCTTTAACACTGTTACACAGAATAAGTGTAGTCATTCATTCATGCACATCAAAAGACATTTTAAACAAGTCTCTTAATTGTGTAAAATCCAAGTGACTGCTAGTGTTTGGATTTTGATCGGTGGTTTGAGACAACACAGAGCTCTGTTAATTTAGCAATTGATAACCAATCAATTTAAAAAAAAAAATTTATATTTTACATTTGATTTAATGGCATTTCACTTACAAAGGACTGACCTTCATTCTGGCCAACTATTCGATCAACTTTCATTACTGCCAGTCTTTTCAGTATGTCGCTGTCTTTCACATCCAAATAGACAACTGTTCCCAGAGTCTTTGCATGTTCCATGGCTTCTCTATGTAGAGGGTTTGATCCTGTCAGTGAAACTACTGCGCCACTGGTGTTAAACTGAAGCAATGCCTGCCCTTCAGCTTCAATAAACCCATCACCACCAACCTCAGACAACTACAAAAAAGAAATTCAAGTATACTTACAATTTACATTGTACAACTTTCAACTAGATACTACATGTAATACTTCCAACTACATAATAAGTTATTTATTATATATGTAACCATATTTATTATAAATTATTATTATTATTATTATTATTATTGTTATTACTATTATGTGCTACAGATCACAGTATTGTTTATACTGGAGAATCCAGGGCAAGGCTGCATCGAGCTGCCTCAGCAATCCAGGATTCTTCTGAGGATCCTGGCTGATAATAATAATAATAATTATTATTACTACATGATTGTATTATAATTACTATTTGTAAATAAGCACTTTTCACCATTTTACAGTTTGTATACTCGACCATAATTACATGTAATATTATGACTTGCTGACTAAGGGAGTGAGGTGTGGAAGGGAGCTCCTATAGTGTACCTTCTATCTGTAGCAAATGTCACAATTAAAAATATTGCAATTATTTCTGGTGATGACTAATGCTCAAGGTGGCTCCAATTGATTTTTCACTGTTATGCACCACATAACTTTATGAAAAACATACTGATAAAACTACATGTGTGCTATGGCAGCAACATCTTCTAGCTTACCAATTCTTGCACTCTCATCACAATGTTTGATTCCATGGCAACTTGGTAAAGTCCCAAATAAATCCTATTTTTAGTATTTAAAATGAATTTTACACAATAATTATGTGTACAGAAGTTTCATTGGTGACCGGGCCCTCACCTTTTGTTGCAAAATTTTTTTTAAAAAAATCAAAATTTTCAGTTTTGTTGCCACCTTACCATTTCAAATACAGCTTTATTGTATTCCTGTAGCAACATTCCCCTTCAAAGTGCTTAAGAAGGCATATACATTTACATGTAAATGAGACTAAAATTTTTCAGGGGAGTATGTCCCTTGACCCCTGTACATGTAGAACAGCTGTCATTTCTTCAACCTTGGAATTGCTATGCTGTGTTACAACCACTCACCTTCTCTCCTACTGGCATGTTCCACACTCTTTCTAGGTAGTCATTATCAATATCAACCACAGGTATCCCAAGATGATCTGCTAGTATTCGCCCCACAGTAGTCTTGCCAGCTCCCGGACTTCCCATCAGAATTATGTTATCACCTTGCTGTGGAAGTGGTCAACATTGTGCTCAATGACGAGGGGAGGCTAGATGTTGGTAGTGGTGGTGGGTTTTTCAGTTCAGAGGAGGACTGGGCAGGAGGGCGGATAGAACCTTGTTTTGAAAAATGCACAAAATGCTTCATGTGGCAGTGAGACTGTCCATAATGTACATGTATTAAATCCATCTCACATTGTTTTTGTCAACTCAAGACAGTTCTATCTCAGCTTATCTTAAAATTACAATATTTCATATGTTCAACACAACTGTTAGTAGAAAACTCAGGAAGAAAAAGTACACAAAATATTAAAATCATTCAAACACTGCAGCTGTGGTAGCAAAGATTTATAGTAAACATTTAACTACAATCAAAGTCAAATCAAAAATTATGGCAGCTCAATATCAAGATGAATAAATTTAGCTAGTCTTCACTTTATCATTTCAGTGCAACCTTGACTACTGTCAATATTATATATGTGCACAGCGCATTATTCGGGCATCAAAAAACTTAGTCTCAAAGGAATTGACTTTAAAGCTTATATCAATAACCGATTGGGGCACGGGCTGGCTCCAGGTTGTACATATATAATTATAAATGACTGTGCACAGTAATGAAACTAGAGAAACTAGTGATAAACTAGTTTACGTTAGCAACGCGAAACTAAATCTCTGACGACTTTGTTTAGAAAATACTTACTTTCCTAGCGTCTGAGTGATACGAAACCTGTCTAGTACGGGAAGGATTCGACAACTGCGTCTGTGGCTTCCTGCAACATGAGTGCGTGCTCCATGGCGCGCGACCTATGGTTCTCAATGCAAACATCGGATAGTTCGACCGGCTTGATATTATAAAACAGTTTGAAACTGTTTCCTTTACCATGGCCGATAACATATTGCTCACGGCATTAAAATATCACAAAATCTTTAGCTGTGTGTTCCCTTCAAGCCACGTTGCCGTCTTTCTTGATTATTTAACTGGTCAGTGGCATTCCCCATTACGAATTACTGAAAAGACTTACCGCTGACCAAATCGAACATGAAAAAAATTGGTCTACAACACGTGAAGTGAGAAATTTGTTTGTTGGTGATCGTTGGTGATCTATAACCGTACCTGTAGTTGATTTTCCTGAGGTAAGCTTGAATCAGATAAGGATTTATATTGTAATAGTTTGCAGTTGCGTTGTAGAACTTTAGTTATTAATATTAGTTTTTAGTTAGCGAGAAGAAACTTGCTTCTTAGATGCTGGCAATCTTGTCCTCAGGCTCAGCCCTGAACGGAGCAAGTACATTTTATAGTTAGGACGACCTGAAATATCATTTTTTGCTGTAGTTTCAAAAAGATGGAAGAGACTTTAGAAGTCAAGATCAAATATGTTATCCTTATTTGATTTCCATCCCCCCTTGGGGGGGGGGGGGGGGGGGGGGGGGGGTGGTTGAA
>JANRMR010192843.1:0-10525 GCA_025434825.1 Bergia sp. 'catenularis'
AAACTCTTTCCTGGAGTTGAGTACAGTTAACACCATCCACTGAATGTCACTGACGTACCCCATAAACTCATGAAACAGTTTTTTTTATCCAGGAAGTAAAAACGACAAAGACGACAGTGAACAGCAAACAAGGCTTTACGCTAGTATACTTTATAAATCCCCAGAATATGTTGTACAGCATATGAATGAGTTGGCTCATGGGAGCCTTTGATTCCAACTGATGAGTGATGACCAAGCAACACAGTCAAATCAATTTTAATTAAAACTGGTAGTAATTTCAGGGGCGTAGCCAGACCATCTTTTATAAAGGAGGCAGTTTTGAAGAGTTTCTTCAAATGTTTTAAAAAACCTATAAAATCGACAAAGATCACAAATTTTAGAGGAGCCATTTGGCTCATCTGCACATATCTGGCTACGGCCATGAATTTGAAACCATGATTGAAGTATTCGTAATCAAGTGCACGCGTAAAACAAACTGTATATTTTGGTAGTCGATCGGCCAATAACTCCGGCTAAATAATTTTAACGCCAAGAACTTTATTTAACTTTGCCATTATTAAAGCTGCCAAGACACAAAACGCAAACGGTAAACTTAATCGAAAAAGGAAAGATGAAACCGACAGTCGACATTTTTGCTATTGTATGTGTATTTGTCCAGCGATTTTGGTGAAAAAGCCGTACTTGATGGCGATGCATGCGCGTGATCCGATCCGGGTTTTGTTATTTTGTTCCGGGTTTTATTTATCCTGATCCTGGAGGTTTTATTGTTTTGATCCGGGTTTTATTGATCCGATCCGGGTTTTATTGATCCCATCCTGGTTTTATTGATCCGATCCGATCCGATCCAGGTTTTGTAACCGGTCAGAAAAATCTGCAGGATTGGGTATAAAATGCAGACCGGGTATAAAATGCAGACCGATTAGAAAGTTTGGAAGAAACCTCATTTTAATAAAATAATAATAAAGTCTTTAATTTGAAATTATCCTAAACGTTTATGGCATGTTATAAGTCTGCTTTTTCCAGTTAAATTTAAAGTGAGAATGGAAAGTTCTCCTGTTATTGTCACACATAGAGTTGATTTTTAAGACCTCGATGCTTGTTTTAAAATGCAAATGGCGACAAAAACGGTGCCGAAAATATTGATAGCGCAGCATAAATATTGGTTTAGTCTCGTGATTTTTTCACAAAAGAAATATAAATGTTGTAGAATCTTTTTTTTTTTGAGGTGTTTTCGAGAAGCCAATCAACTGCTGGATTTTGCCACTAAACTAGACAAGACTGGGAAATAGACACGATCTTTGTGTGGGAGGTATGCGCTTGACTTGGTGTACGATAACTCCCATCCCCACGTTTCAAAACACTCCTCTGCCGCCTCTGTGTATGTAATGCTTCTGAGGTAGTCTGCGGGCAGGCTCACCTTGGGGGTTGGGGAAAAGAAGCGCGAGCGATAAAAATGAGTCGCGCGCGCAGCGCGGAGAGGGCGGAGGGGGGAATGGGGAGAGTCGGGCCCTATGTTCAATAAGCAGGCCATCTTGCCCAGATAGGTGAAGTGATCCAACTCGTGAATGAAAAAGACATAAGTTCTGAAAGTGAAAGCATTGTGGGCTACCAAACCTAAGATCCTCATGCGCTTATAATGCTTTGCGTTTAGAGGTTTATACGATAGGAAATGCTAAAGTACCGGTACCTCACAACTAGAAGTTTAAATATAAAGCATCACGCATAGAAACAAATATGAAACAGCGAAAACTGTGCAAAATTTGATCAAAACAGCGGCGCCTTTAAATTGACGCGACACTTATTTCATGCTCTCAGCAACGCACAGCCAGTCATGTGGAACGATCCCACAGAAACCGATTAAATGTTGTAAGTTTCAGGGCACGTTCTTCTTAAAAACTATTTAGGTTATCATTTGAGCCACATTCAAAACACACCATGCGAGAGTCGATATTGAATAACGCTCACTTGATGAGTTGATTGAGCCGAAGTGTTGGTGACATGTCGGTATTCTTACTGAAAACGTGCGACCGGGCATGCGACCTCTATTAAAACTGCGTGTGAATTACAAAAAGATCACATTATATAATTATCCTTTTTTACGGGCAAGTCTTGAAAATAACTACTACTACCATATACATATTTTATTTTTCTTAATAATGGCGTCAGTCTATGGCAACTTATTTCATCGCTATATATGATTTTATTTTTAATTTTTAAAATGTTCTCACTTCACTCGAAGTTTGCTAATTGGTAGTTAAGGACAAAGTTTTTACTGATGTTAGCAATAGGAAAGGTTTTAACAGACTTTCAAGACCGAAAATAGCAAAATACGATACTTCAGTCAAGTTTTTAGTGTGTTAGGTGTCGTTAATTCCTAACAGGAGCGGAGTTGTGGAGTTCAACAGTTAAAACAAAAGCCGTTTGAACAGCGTGAATTGGTTTCCTTTGCGTTGCGTGATTCTGTGAAAGTAAACATGTTTTCATTTTTCCTCCATATATTAAGCGTCCCTCTATTTAATGAAACAATGTTTTTGTAATTGTCCTAACAAAATAATCGAATTTGCGAAAGCCAACGGCTCGTCTGGAATATCTGATTTACAGCAAAATCAGTTTGGAAAAACCAGGTTTAGATTGTTTCGCCTTGAACTTGTTCAACAGTTACAAGTGTTGTTGCACCTTTATACGGATTAGGAGTCATTACTATGAAAAAGAAGGAAACATCTCTTCATGAAATTGACAATTCTTTGCAGCTAGCGTAGAAACTCTTTGCTGGAGTTGAGTACAGTTAACACCATCCACTGAATGTCACTGACGTACCCCATAAACCCATGAAACAATTTTTTATCCAGGAAGTAAAAACGACAAAGACGACAGTGAACATCAAACAAGGCTTTACACCAGTATACTTTATAAATCCCCAGAATATGCTGTACAGCATATGAATGAGTTGGCTCATAGGAGCCTTTGATTCTAGTTAAACTCTGGAATGTGGTCTCTGCCTTTCCATGATAATTGTGGCATGCTACATGTCTGTTTTAAAACGTGGAAATTCCAGTCACATTTTGTTGAAAGTCTCAGTATGTAATGTTTGTGAAATACATGTAGCTATCACCAGACTTTTCTTCTCTTCAGGACAAAGTTAAAAAAATTGGTGACTCAAAAGTTTATTATTTTCACAGTTTACAAAATACATTTAGATTTAAACCCAAAATACCACAAGTGGCGAGTACAAGGGACAATCTGTATGGCTCTGATAAATTATCTGTACGTTGAAAGTCTGTATATTGTAACACACTCATTTGTTTGTTTTCAGAGTGGAAACGTCAGAGCCCACAGCGTGCTCAGTTTAGAGGAGCAAGATTCGATCACGACTACTGCCCAGACCCTCTTACGGTGTTTGAACCACGGAGCGTACAACGAGATCTTAAGCCTGGTGAGTAGCGAATAGACTGGAACAAGTTCAGATAGCCTACTCTTCAGGCAGTGCAGCATTTCCAGATAATTACTTAGAAGTATTTATGAGTATTCTTTGTCATTAGCTACCTTCTGTCACCACATTTCACCATAACTTACATGTACTATTCCCTTCGCCAGAAACATGTTTAAAGTTGCCTGAGTACGAGGGGTTTGAACCTGCTTTAAGCTTCTTTTCTCCACTCACTATCACCGGAAATGAAGACTTACTGGAAGCTTTTTTTTCTTATGTGTTTGTTTACAAGTGTCTTTATTCATATTTAGTCATTTAATAATTGCAAAGATAATATTAACATAATCATAATTTTAAAACGTAGAATAATCGACACAACTAACTTTACATTTGGAAGTCTTGTCTCGCTAAATTTTCAATTTTTATTGGTTTTAAATTTTCAAATTTTATGTTTTTGTCAACTTTGGACGTTCAAACATTTCAGCACTTCAGCACGACAAAAATAAGCGATCATTTCATGGGATATTTTTGCAGTCAGTTATGCAATTATTCTAATCTTTTGTTGTGTTGTCTCTCAGCAACAAGAAGGAATCCCAGTTGTGGGTGAGTATGGCAAAGATGGCATGCTCCTATATTTGAGGGTATGAGGATGGTTTTATATTTCGATTGCATTCATTTTGCGTAAATCGCTCGATTGTCTCAGAACTTCTTAGATTTATCTTTATACGCATGCCATTATAGCTCTTGCAGTTCCACTGTAATTGAGACTTACGGGATCCCTCCAAGGTGTTGAACTGACTTTTGTAACATGGAGCATCACACGAACGTTCTCTTCTCCAAGTTTTGAGGCAGATTTACTCTCTAAGCATCGCCAGGACTTTCCTTTGTACGGTTCGTGCGGATGGTGAAAAACTCGAAAGTTCAGCATTTCAAAATCCAGTCCTGGAAATCGCGGAAAATCAAAGTTATTCGTGGAGGCGATGGAGAATCAGATCTGTTTGTGGACAAAGTAAAAATGTATATTAAATCATTGGCAGGCATCTTTACGATTATTCATCAATTTGCGGGTCAGTTTCAGTTTTTAACCAGTTGTGACTTTTCTAAATAAAGGTCCTAAAAATTCTAGAACTGTGTACTGAAAAACCCTGTCTTTAAGCATCATCTTTCCTTTGTTTTCGTCTGCAGTGCACTTTTGATCATTTTAACGAAATTTGCGAAGAACAATTTTTTTAAAAAAAAACTTTAAAGTATTGAAATTGTAACATTTTGAAACTACACTGTTGGAATATTGTAAATAAATCAGCTACATTTACGCCTGCAAATTCTAAACCTTTATTTTATTTATATATCGTTATCTAATATTTCAGTTATAAAAGTATATTTGAGTTATTCTCCTTGTTATTTCAACATTCTTGATGTTGTTGTACAGTTCAAAAATCCTCGCTTCTGTTTACGAATGCCAATTTTCAAATACAATCTGTAATTGAAGTCTTAAATAACTTTCTTTGATGTAGCGGCACCATTATTTTCTGTGTGGTTTCATGTTTCCACTTCTTACTACAGATCTTCTTTCTTGTATCTTCCACTGATTCTCTGTGCTTTGTTTCGTTACGTGCAGCTCTTGATACTGACGTTACAAGCTGGGGTGGCGTGATTGTCACGCCAGGCTCCAAAGCCTATGAAAAGCAGGAAGAGAAGACTGAGGAGGGTGAGGAGGGAGAGGAGATGGATGGTGACGAGGAGGAAGGAGAGACTGCTGCCGAGGGCGAGGAGAAAATGGATGCAGAGACATCATGAGGTACGGAGTCTGTCCTCAGCAAATTGTTCTTTGACATAATTTCCTTCACTAAGGGCCTGTTTTTATGGAGGCCGGCCAGCCTGGTTACTGGACTGACCCGGTTAGCGGGACGAATTGTTTTTATTGTTTACGTGGGAAAACGGGGGAGAATATCAGCTAGGACGTAAGTCCTGTTTCCTCCTCCTGCCACATCGTTGTGACGAAGAGAATAAACTAAAACTAAAACTAATTAATGTTGTGTTTTGCTTATTTCAGGTTTGCATGATACAACTTTTGCTGCCGAGGGAAGCTATCAGAGATTGCCGTTAGGTTTTAGAATTTTTTGGTTTTTTTTAGCTGTTGAATATTCTGTAAATTACTATTATTTCTAATAAAGGTCGTTAGTATAGCATAAAACCCGAGTGGTTTGTATCAAGAGGTTGTGTTTCTCTGGAAACAGATAAGACATGTTTTACAACAATATAAACAAGAGATTGGCTTTGAGAGAAGGGTAACAGCAATCTCTAGGATCTGCTAACATGTTTTAGTAGAAAATCACGGATACAAGTAATGCGAATTTGTAACTCTTCATTTGGCACTTAAAGTTGAAAGGCGAGAGTAAGTCGATAATGCACACTGGACGATGGGGTGGAGGTGTGGGCGTGGGCGTGGGCTTAGGAGAATCCAACCAGCCACATTTGAAGCGTTTGTTCTTGAATATCTCCATAGTGTAACCTGAAAATATATTGACTGTTGTCTTTTGGGATTATTAGCTTTTCCTTCTTAAAATTGTCATTGTCCCCCCCCAACCCCCCAGAACGTAAACAGTTTGTCTGCAGCTGAGTGGAGGGTGAGTTGCTTTACAGTCATAGTCATATGTATGGAACATAAAGTTAGCCAGATTCATATCAAAACATACCAACATCAGATGTTGTAAAAATGCTTCTGTTTGGGCCAAAAATATGTCTTTTAATCAATTAATAATGCCTGGTTCGTAATATAAAGTGAACTTCTAGTTTGTGGTTCGGTGGACATTTGCAACGCAGTACATGTATAGTAAAGCTAAAGAATACTGACAACCGTCCTCATCAGCTTACTCAAACGTTCATGCTGAACACTGGGCAAAGGCATACTGGCAGCTACACCAGCTAACACAACGCACATGTAAACACAGACACCCACACACAAACATACGCATGCTACCACACTAGTCTTTTTTTGCATATCAAATCCTGCCAGCAATTGGGAGCAACCTGAAAAGTTTCCGCGAGAATGTGCGGTTGACGAAAGGCCCATAATATTAATAGTGGGCAAGCAAACAATTGACTATATTTATACCACGAACTTTCTATGAATACTGTAAACAGTTCCTTTATAATCAGACTCGGAATGTCTATATGTGTAATTTTAAACGCAGTTATATGACAGGCATACTTGTTTTTATGCACCACCCACGAAACAATTTCATAATGTACTTTAATCGCTTCTTATGTACTATTTGCATTCGAACTGATGTCAAGTCTTGTCTGGCGAAAATAGAAGGCGATGCTACAAACGTAAAGACTTGAACATGAATAGTAAACTTCTGTTCGTGTTTTACTGAACGCGAGTAAAGTGTTTAAATTGACCATGAAACCTGTGGTACCCCCAAAACCGTTTTGCGCGATATAACTCCATCGCAAATTGGAAGCATTGACGGGAAAATTACTTTTAGTTTGTTTAATTAAAACTCTGATTAGGTTTTATAGTTGATAATAACCGTTTTTGAACATTAAATTTTTCAAATTGTGTCTCGGTAATTGAAATTGCTGCATTTATCTGGCAAAAGATCAACAGCGACAACAAATGTTTAGTGTTTTGAGGCTAGTTCTTTCTTATGGTATCGACGATATGGTTTTTTTGGTTAGGGAACAGAAACTTGCATTACGTTTCGTGAAAGGGTGTTTGTTTTGCAAAACATTAAATCCCGACTAAATTTCGTTTTTAAACTATATAAATAGCCCCTGAAAGAACGGATTAGCAGGCATCCTAATTTACTCCAGCAACTTAAACCACAGACACACGTAGCATGTTTGCATAAGTAACTCTTTACCACTTGTCTTCCAAATTACGCAGAAATAAGATGGACAGTTATCACGGAGTGAGGATTAATATGTCGGGCAATACAGCTACAATTTATTGTCGGCAAACTTGGTTAGGGGAAACCAGTCTTGTCGCACATCTTGTACTGTAAGAATCGTATTTTTTTCATCATGTTCCAGAACAAAAAGGTGCCTCGGTCGCTCAAATCCATGCGAGTACTCAACACACATGAAACTAAAAAACTTAACGACTCCATGGGAAAATTTCAAAAGGAGTACGATAAAAAGATGCGAAAACTTTCTGTGGAACAGACGAAACTGCTGACAGCACACACGCGCCGCAATTCTGTTGCAAGACGTGGTTCTCTTCCAGCGAGACCAGCAACACAAACGACTTTCCTGCCAGAAAGGAAGGAAGAAAAACTATCATTTACCCTCTCGGACTCCGCTATCAACCAAAGGATAACAGTATCCGAGACTAAGCCTGAGATACTGGGAGTAGATGGCAACTGTAGGACATTGTTTCCTCCGTCGGCGTTTCGAGAACAGATCAATTCTCCACCATTATTAAAACTTCCCAACATTAAAGATAACAAAAAGAGAATTGATTGTACGGCATTACCGCCGACAGAGAAACCATCCACCACGAAAGATACTAAAAAGTCGAGTACTAGTATAATTGAAAAATTAAGCTCAAAACTTCACCAGTTAACTGCTAAGGTTGGGACGGAATATGAAAAGGATCTACCGCTCCCGCCGTTACAAGACGCGATCCTCTCGCCGCGCGTTTCGAGATCTGGACGGCCACTAAGTTGCGCAGTTTACGGACCTCAAACTGTTGCCGAGTGCGAAGAAAGCATCCCCAATGAGCGGCTACTGTCAAGAAGGAGAAAAAGTTGTCCCAATCTTGAACTACCAACGGATGGAGACTTCACTAAGGGACTGGCAAGCAAAGCTATGACGAGCAAAGAGGCAAGTCCAACGTGGGAAGCAAAGGGAGAATTGCAAAAACAGATGGAGGGACTAAGAAATTGTAGATATTTGAGAAATCTGCCCTTGTCAATCGAGGAAAACGATGAATATGAGATTGACCCGGTTTTCGGCGCTAACAACTAGGTTGAACTTGGTGTGTATATAATATGACAATGATGTGTAAAGTCAGTACGTTGGCTGGAAAAATTTAATGCTAGTGATTCAGTGGTGATTTAATTGCCTGTGGCAGGATTGACAAGCTAACAATGCTTTATTTAAATCCGGGATACTTTTCAACTCTCGAAGTTTTGTTGATACAATACATACATAGACATTTACCGAGCTCTATTAGGTTTTGGTAATTTTGGTAATAAGTGAGTGACGGTAGAATTGATATTTAGTGAAGTTTTTATGAGGGTGACTAACTCTTTCCCTCTGCAAAAGACCATGAAGTGTCCGCACTCTGGGAGAATTTAGCAAAAAGGTAAGGATCTTGAAGTTAAATCGAACTGAACTGTATACAGCTCCTTGGTTAAGAGATGAAGCGAGTCTAGATACAAACTGGTGATAACTTTTTTAATCAAGACTCGTCATGATATGTGTTGCAAGACAAGGCGGAAGAACAGTCTCGCTTGTCTGAGCTCTTGTTTTCAAAACATCTCTATTTCATTTAGCAACAAGTCTGGTGAGAAATTAATTTGGTCAGCAGAACAATTAGCATTTTTTTCAATTCGTCTCCGGTTGTTCTATGATAAATCTTTGTCAATACGCAACTAAATCACATAACATGTTTTCTGCTCTTAAACCTCGTAGTTCTTTGTTTTCCCGTTCCTTGCATTTCATTCTTTCATCTCCATTCCTCCGTTTTCTATTCCACCTGCCGTACACTAGGCTAGTGTACAGTAAACTTTGCTTCCCCTACAACTAACCCCTTGTAATCCGTTCCCCACCTCCACCCCCGCCATTAATGAATTACAACACCTTCAACTAAAAGCGAGGCCTCGACCAAACGAGCTGTAAAACATTGTGAAAATCAAGATTAAACATTTGACACGGATAATATCATAAGCTACTGCAAACTGCAAAATATATTTCACGCATGCCTGATAAAACAAAGTAGATCACAATTCACTTCACCGCACTCACTGCTCTTTATTTCACTAAATTAAACTATAAATAAAGAATACGCTAATAAGACATTGAGTTGCAGTACATATCATGCTCATTTATCCATTAGGTCCTCTTGTTTAGATTTCTTTTGTTTTCTCGGCAGCACTTTTTATTTGAATAGAATCTTTGTTCGGCTTTTCAAGTACATAAAATAACGCGAGAATTTGATCTGACTTTCGTTTTCTTTTAAAATTCTTCTCGTTGTTTACCCATACAACACTAAATATCGATTCTTAACTAAACCCCGATTTGGTAAACACAACAATCAAGTATATCCATATAATTATGGAGAAGTGTGCGGTGTGTTCCGTAACCGACACATATTTATTCATTGTGTATATCAACACTATTTACGTTAAGGCAGCTACAAAAGAGTTACAATATCTTGCAAAACTCGTGACAAAAGCCAATAAATCAACTGCATGATAAAATAAGTGTCGAGCGCGTAACCGTTGCAGCGGCTACTCGGAGGCCAGAGAAAACCTGAGAAAAAAAAACCCCTCACATATAGGGGACCAGGGAAACAGGAAATCTGGGTAGGAACCAAGGCTTGAACTCTGGCCCATCCTACGAGGCTGTAAGTATATCATAAATCCAGAGAATCAGACACAGAAAGTAATCGTTCTTTGTCTACTTCAATGTATCTATGCTTTGTTTTGCTGGATTCTAAGCCAGCGTGGCGGTCTAGCAAATGTGGATCACTGAGGCAATCGGCTCTACAGTCTTCGTATCAAATAAATAACTTTTTACTTGCCTTTGTAAAAACAACGGCCTACCGGGCGTTCGGCTTTTCCAAGAGTTCGTATCAAATTCAAAATAACTTTATTTTAGTATTAATTTGTTAATCGAAAAAGTGTCCGGAGGTTGTCGGAGTTTACAACTCAGAAGAGTTAATGCAAGATTCCTACACTCTATTAAAATGTATCTACGAAAAACTTACAAGTAAACTGAAAATCAAAGAGACAGGCAGATACAAGGACATTACTTGTACAATGTTCTGACTCCTGACTAAAAGATGTGTGGGGTTGCGATCACTGTAGATGCACCTGATACTATCAAGAGAAGATAGATGTTTACAATAAATTGCTGGGTGTGACT
>JANRMR010192854.1:0-10524 GCA_025434825.1 Bergia sp. 'catenularis'
ATGGTTTCTTTTTAAACTGTCTTGCCATCTGATTACCTCTACGCATTGTAAACTGCAGAGTGACCTAATTAATTCTTATTACCGTATACCACTATGATTGAACCTTCTATCTTTTTAACTGTAAATGCATTGATGGTAATGAAAATAAACTTGCTATTAATTAAACTTGCTATTGTTATATAAGGCTCAAAATGGGATTTTGGTAGCTAACACTAACATTTTGTAGCTAAAATTACTACAATTTTATGCTTTTATCGGTTGTGATGAAGCATTGTTTTTACAAAAGAAAAGACCAAAAGGTCAAATATACGCAAAGAATAGTAACAGAATAGCCTAGAATACCTTGTTAACACAGTTCCACAGCAGGAACAGACATTTCTGTATATCATATATTATGTATTATGTATATCACATATTGAAGCATGAAGTAAGTTTTTATAAAAGGGCCCTTAGCAGCTATATATATAATAGAGTCCAGTATATGTATATAATAGAGTCCAATATATATATATATATATAATAGAGTCCAGTACATATATATATAATAAAGTCCAGTATATATATATATATAGTGGCATATATATGTATATATATATATATAGGACTCTATTTAAAATATAATTGCTAGTTACATTTTCTGTATAATTAATTATTTGAGTGAGTAAATAGAAATAAACAAGCATAAACTTACAAATGTACTGTGTGAAAATATAAGCTCCAACTTTAACATTTCCCATGAAATGTAAATAATTCCTTGGATTATTTGCTTTGTTATACAATATAAGTATGTTGTAGTATATTAATTGTACGTCTTGTAATTTATCAGCTTTTTTTATTTCTTTACGTACAATTTCATACATTGTGACAATATTTATAGTCTGCCTCGCGGATCATAGAACTTTACTCGTAGACTAGCGCCAAAACAGGTGTTGTTACTTATAAACTCGAACTTGAATGGCCCTAGATAAAAACCTTCGATTTGCGACTATAAGCACATTGATCATTTCAAAAACAGTAAATTGCTTGCATAGTTCCCATTTGGCATCTTTTCCAGCCTTCCTGTGGGTACTATCTTTTTAGTTATTTTTTTCTGCCATGCCACCATGACAAACGTCTTCTAAAAGACTTACATACACAAAATATTAACATACAACAACAACAAAGCTTAGAAAAAACTGTTATTCTTGAGGAAACATGCGAACCTGCCGTTTTAGCTTTATTAAACCCTCTTTTGTAAGAACATTATAACGTTCACACTAATGCGTTTTTGTTTGGAAACGGAGAATTGTCGATGCGTTTTGGTCTTTCCGGCATCCTCATTAAAACGCTCAAACATACTGAGTAAACGCATCGACTCCTGAAAATGGAAACATTTGAAAACAGAGACCTATCACTGTCAAAAACGGAGCCTTTTCAAAATCCTGACGTCTTTCACAACACATAAGCTTTGATCTGGTCCTCACGTTTCTTTCGAGCATGCACAGAATGTTGTGCCTGTGTCACAACTAATACATTTAATGTTTTGAGCGTTTCAATGCGGATCGTCAAAATGCTGCATAAACGGCAGTGTGGACGTGGAGCAATCAATATGTTTTTTATCAGGCGAAAACGGAGCGTTTCCAAAACGAATAAGTGTGGACGGTGCCTTAATTTAGTAAAATTGTTAGTCCGAATCAAACGAGGATGATAATTGTATGAGAGCTGAGTGTCCAGATTCGTTCAAATCTCATTCGCACGGTCAAACGAGCATGAGAATTGTATGAGAGCTGAGTGACCAAGTTTGAATGAGAGTTTGTCCAAGTCTCGTGCGTGCGCTTCTCTCCCCCCACCTCCTCCACCTTTACTTAGTTTGTCGTCCGGTGGTTAACTGATGTGTCAGTGTGCTTTTACGTTCTTTAATTCTTATCATCCTCATCTCTCCTGGATTCCGATGGGAAGTTGCTCCTTCTATTCTTGTCTTTATTAAACTCTTTACTCTCTTGTTAACGGTAAATGCCAAGCATATTAACAATCCTGAAACAAAGAAAATAACACTGTTCATATTTTTATTCAATTATTTTAATAGTTATTATAATAAGCATATGTTTTCAGTTTTCAATACGCTAATTTATTTAAAAAACAATTGCATATAGAACATAAGTGATAATTAAAGTGATAAACACACAACTATGTCAAACGATCATATATTTGCAAAGGGAAATGCAGAGAATGGAAAACCTATGGAAAACCTATGAACACCTGACATTTCATGTCAGCATTTGTAAAATAGCTATATATTCATATTTAACGCAGATTTTGTTAAAGCAACATTTATAAAACAGTTATAACTTATCATGTTTGTTATCTTATGATTACCTTCTCCCTCTTAAACAATAATGTTTCCTCTGTATTATATCAACAGTTTATAGAAATTAAAACTTTTACTTGTAAAAAGCTTGTAACCTTAGACAATCTTTATTAACAATTTTATTGAAGTATTTCCAATTCATTCGCTTATTCTTTAGAATCTTTCTTGAAACAGCTACATAGATTATTACAGCATTAAATTCTAACTTAGGTGTTGTTACATCAACTAAAACAAGTTATTGCTGAAGTAAATTAAGTCATCGTCTTTGTAGCTTAAGCCAAAATATGAGTTTTACCTTGGAGGCTGTTTGCAATTGTGAAAACATATTCTGGGACAACAGACTCTGTGAACATAACAGGAAATCCAAGGCTCCATGTCAGACCAAGAACCACGAATAACTTGAGGGTCAGGAAAAACAGTTGCTTTTGGCTGCTTTGGTTAGTGACAAGTTGAACTGCCTAATGAAAAGAGTTAATACAACAAGTTTTAGCATTTAAACGTATATAGGAAAGATCGTAATTCTAACTGCTACTCCTTCCCCCGATTTTTTGAAAGCATTAAAAGCTAGAAGATATCAACTGTTTTACCTTACCTTGGAAACAATCAGATATTGAGATTATATTGATATGTTTATTTCTGAATTTCTGGGCACAATTGTTATATGAAAGAGTAAGAAAATTGCTTTTCGCTGGTTAAAATATTTTACATCGGATTTGTTTAAGGTCTTGATCACTTTTACAGTGCAACTATGAAAAATAACAAAAAATAAGGAAATTTGAAAAAGATACTTTTTTCAGTCTGTTTTCTTTGCTTTTCAAATCTGTTTCCAGATCTGAAATACAGTAAGAAGACTATTCAGCATAGAACTGGATTTAGTGCCAATAAATTGTAAAATGGCAGTTGCCAATCATTGAAAATAGCCAAATTTGGTGTTTGCAAAACCAAACTTTTCTCAGGTTGGGTTTTAATTTTCTTAAAAATTGATTCCCGATTAAGCAAAAGGACTGATGATTGCAAAACTTTCATAACGAATTCTTATGAATGATGGACGATTTTTTAAAATAAAGCATTTAGCCGACCATAACTTATTATTTATTATGCATAATGCCTTTTATTATCAACATCATTTTTATTATCAATACTATTGTTCTTGTTTTTGTTCTTGTTCTTGTTCTTACAGTTATTACTATCTCTATTATTATTATTATTATTACTATTAACATACCTAATTGCCTCATACACTGGCAGATGTTCTATCTTCCCTCTTAGGTTTCCTCTCCCAGCACTACTTTTGTCAAATTCCTTGTTGTCCCTGTTTCCCTTGTTTTTTGCATTATTATCATATTTATTATAACTTATTATTTATTACTGTTATTATCATTATTATTGGTAGTAGTACATAAACATTTGTTTCAGTGCAAGGAGACACGTACCTTGTTGGTCTTTCGAATCGCCAACACTGTCATCATGAGAGCCACTACATTAAAACTTAAGATGACAGCAACGGGAACAATGAAGGCAATGATAAGAGCCTGCCCTTGGGCTATCCAGCATAATACCCCTGAACCTACGTGAAGAAGTGAAACAAGTTTGGTTGAGCCGAATTTTACACATAGCTGTCTTGGTATTTTGTCAGTTTAATATTTGTTTAACCAAAGCTCAATATTTATTTCTAATAGTTATCTGTAACTAAAGGAAGGGTGGTGTTAGAGTGGTTAGTAATTGACTCGTAGGCCCTGTCTGAGCACTGTTTTGTGTCCTTAAACATAGAACTTTAACCGACTTGCTCCAGTCAACCCAGCTGTATTAATCAGCACCAGCTTCTGTTGTGGGCTAACCTATCAAGGACTTACCGTATCCAATGGAATCAGGGACGGTTCTGTCCAATATCACACAGACACCAACCAGCACTAAGGGGACTCCCCAGCCGCAGCAACAGTATTTGTAGAACAATCGACGTTGGCTCGAAGATGACCGGGAACGAGCACCAACATCTTCAATGTTAAGGGAATAACATCAATCTTTTGTTAAAACTATTAGTTTTATTGTGTTTCATAACGTGCTCGACATTATGCAATTTAATTTAGTTATTCCCACAGATTTATTACCCACTTTATGTCTTTGCTGCTTAACATTATGAACTAGTCCTTAACAATTTTTATAGCATTGTCATAGTTCTCGCATGTTGCCATATAAAAATCTACCAGACTATTAGTTGGCGTTACAAGGCCATTATTTTCATGAGAATTAAGAGTTGATGAGACATTAATCATGAGTTAATGTGTCAAATTCTAAAAAGTTAGTTTTTATGATTCAGATATGAATGAGAATATTACAAAACACATTTATTGAAAACTGGAATTTTTGGATACATAAACAGTACCCTAACCCTAGCCATAATCCTAGCACTAGCCCTTACTGACCCTGAGTCAACTAGTCAAAAATGTATATTACTAACCCTAATCGTACTCACCTTTAAGTCCTAAAACACAATAACTCACTACATGGTGTACCTAAAGTCACGAACAGCACAAATAGTGCAACGACCTTGCCCACAAATCTTTTATTTTCATCGAGTCATGACTCATTTAATCGTTGGAGTAAAAAACAATCTTTTTGTTTTATTGGTTTGAAGAGAGACTCGCACAATAAAACAATCAGCTCGATTTTTCATTGTTCCTTCCATTTATATTATCTATTAATGTTTGTATTGAAAATGTTAATGTATCGCTGACTTGTTCAGTGCCCTCTCTTTTTAGTTTGGCACCTTTATGAGCCAAACGGTCAATAAGTTATGCGTCACACATGCCGGAGAGTAGATTGCAGGCTGAATAGCTTTGGACCACGTGCAATCGAGCCATTTTTCCTGTTGTACTCAAATTTAGAATTCGCTTAACAACTAGGGTGAAAATCTCTCGAATAAACGATGCCTAAGTCATAACGTAAATGGTCGAGGTGGTCAACTATCCCCTCACGATTTTCAAAATGGTTACAATAACGATCGCTTGCCATTTGAGTGCAAGCAGCTTCGGCCAAGCTATTTATTTTATCTGACAACTATCAGGTTTAAAATAAAAACTGTTGCAGTCATTGCACAACATGTTTGTTATCTTGTTCGCCTTCTTGGAATTGTTGTAAATTGTATTTTTAGAAAAATAGAAGCAAATTTTATTAAAAGTATTAAAAACCATTAGTTTACATACCCAATTAGAATATGGACAAATATAATCGAAAAGAAGAAAGTAGAAAGTAGAATGAATTTGTATTACTAGTTTTGCATAAGCTATGAATAATTAATGTCATCCAATTAACTTAACCTTAATTAGACTACAGGTTTTATTTTAGTGGCTTTAAAGTTGTTAGTTTAATGTATTTTTTCCCGTGACTTGGTCTTGAAAAACAGATTGTGTATTAAACGAAAAGCAATTGTAGTTTGTTTTGGAATTGACTTACTTTTTGAGCTAAATGTCCTTGTAACGTCAAAAGCCATGACACTCATCCAGATGAAAGATGCCAACAGAAAATAATGAAGAACGATGGCCACTGCTCTGCAAACATCTCTATTTTCAGTCTGACCGATGAGAAAGAAACACACTTGATAGATCAGGAGAGTACCTGATAGACTTATCATAATCTTACCAGGCAAGTTTCTGAGTTCACTGAACAACGAATATAAGGCGAGCAGAAACAACAAACCCAACATTGAAAGTCCTCCTCCGATGAATGTGATGAGAGCAAGAATTTCATTTGTTAAATTATTTATTGTAGAGTTGAAACAAAGAATAATTGTATTACCAACAATATAATAGTCTGAACTTCCATAAAGTTTGCCATCACTCGTAACGTAAATGCTGCCATTCGGTAATGAATTGAAATCTGATTTATTGAGTACTTTCAAGGTGTTGCAACCATTACCAGTAATGTTATGAGGTTGAAAAAGCCATTTTCGGATTGGTTATCATTTGTCTTACACTTTTGAGCCAAACTGTTATACACTTGATTTGCCTCACATGTCAGATGTATTATCCTGGAAATAGACTCTCTATAAATTGCATGCGACTCTGTGTACTTTGGTTGGGAAGAGAATTCAAAAAGAAATGATAGGTAGGGATTACCACGGTTACCAGAATCACCGGAAATGCATCTAATCTCTGTGGTAACAGTGTTTGAAGTTTCACAAAGGTGACAATGAGGATTCCTTGAACGAAGACGTGAACCTTGATAGATTGGATAACTGTATGATCCACACAAGGTTTTTGCCTCATTCCAAGCAGGAGCAAAAGCTTCAGACACGTTTACATTTTCACAACTTCCTGCTTTAGTGATGCAGAATGTTTTCTGTTGCCGCTGGACCGGCAAGTATTTCCAGTCACAGAAGCTCCTTATGTTTTTCACCAACTGCAAGACTGAATTGTTGACTAACAATGACGGGTCTTTACCTCTACAGTCACCTTGGAATTTCCAGTAAACAAAGTCATTCACGTTATTGCACCTTGCGCAAAATGCATTTTTATACGTAAGTTTTGTACTGTTACTAAAAACCGGCAAATACAAGAAGGGATCTGACGGTTTATCCTCCTCACATGCATTAAATATTTCTCTGGCTATCTCCTTCATCGAGCATTTGCTGACCATAATGTAACCAAGGTTGTTGATGTTTGGATTGTTTACTTCAACGCAGGACATCGGGCTTTCTGCCTTCACACCTTTGTTTTGTTTGCACCTGAAATAAAATAATGTAAAATGGGTAGGAAGAAGATAATGTATATCGAAATGTTCAAATGCAAGCTAAATTCTCAGAAAAGATTGTTGTAAACACGGAAACAGCTAAACTATTCATTGTTGGACGCATCTATTGTAATGATTGATGCAAGCAAGTACAAAATCTTCAAAAAGAGTTATACTAAAATCTTCAAGTTTGAAGTATACAAAACTTCCACATATTTTAACTTATTTATCTTTCAGGTGTAAACTCTCCCTTTCAGTTTAGTATCCCGGGGCATGCATACAGTCGGGTACACTTGGCGATAAATCATTTTTTTTTAAAAGTTTAGGACATGAGCTCGGGTATGTTTTGGTACAAAAGTAAGTTGTTAAGAACGTGTCGTAATTTTGGGATACTGTAAACAACTATATACTGTAAAAAACATTACATCTCTAAAAAAATCAAGAGAAGCATAGGTGTTCTTTCGAAGATTCGCTACTATGTCACCCTTGATGTTCTCATCTATATCCTTTTCTCATCTATGGTATAGTAATATGGGGTAAAACCTACCCTACTAACATACAACCTCTCTCCATATTACAAAAACGTTCCATTAGAATAACTTTTTCTAAATTCGATGATCGTTCCAGTCCATTCTTCAAACAAACTAACATACTTAAGTTTTTCGACCAAGTCACTTTTCATGTAAGTTTATTTATGTTTAAATTCTACAATAAATTACTTCCTGCAGTTTTTGATAACTACTTTATTTCAGCCAGTAAAGTACATAACTGCAACACAAGACTGTCTTCCCAGCTCGCTTATTCACTTCCGAGAGTAAGAACTAACAACAGAAAATTTAATATAAGATTCTCTGGTACTAAAGTATGGAACTCACTTGCATCTGATCTTAAGCTACTATCCACTGGGGCATTCAAAGCCAGCTTAAAATCCAGTTTAATCTCAAAATATTAAAAAGTAGTTAATCATGATGGACTAACGTCTGTCTTTATATATATATATATGTTTATGCGTTAAAGCTAAGAACTCGTTTTCTCTTTATCTTTTGTCTATGTGACTATACCTTAAAGCTTTTGATTTGTTTCTCTTGCAACCGCTTCTAGCTTTTTTTAATGAACATTTGTTTTAGTGTTATTTTCTGCTGTTTTTGTTTTCTGTACTTCCAATTACTATAACAACTATCTTTTTTTGGTTTTTCAAGTACCGATCTAGCTTTACTTCAACCACTCAATTGTTCTGGCTACCTGGCTAGTTTAGTCTCAATGGTTATTCCAGGTAGCCAGCACCTGTCCCATCTCAAGTTCTGTCTTCAAATCTGTTAACATTGCATTGATAGGTGAAAGAAAGTACTTGTTGTTGTTACAACCACTTCACTTTATGTAAGTGGTGCAGTAGACTTGCCACAAGTCGACTCACAAGTCACACGAGACGAATTTTCCAAGGAAAGACTAATGAAAGTGAGCCTCGAAGCGACAAGCGGAGCGAGGCGGAAGAGGCGAGTCGACTTGTATCACTTGCAGCGCGCCAAATTTCACCGGTGGATTTTTCCACCGGAGGCGTGTTCAGACACTGACCAATCAGATTCTAATAATTACCTATCTGTCAATCGATATAATACGTACTGCATCTCAAGATCGATTGCAAACTTCAAGATATTTGAATTGTGTTTAATATTTGCAGAATTTTTTCGCTTGTTCTTTTCATTTGTGATTTGTATTAATTGCAGTCATGAAATCAGTACAAGAAGCAATCATTTGCGGAGTGAGAAGACTAGGATATCGGGAAATCAAGGATAATCAACGTGTTATCTGGCTGGTCGCGACGTATTCATGATTTCGACAACCGGTTCTGGAAAAAATCTGTGCTTCCAGATTGCGCCATTTGTTTATGATTTCATTAAAAAAGGAGAAAGGGAAAATGTGTATTCAGTTTGTCTTGTGATTGTGACGCTAGTGTGGCTGATTCGAGATCCTTTGGTGAAACTTCAAACAAAACAAATCGCCGTTGGATGTTTGGGGGCAGATTTTTTTTCGAAAGAAGAGATCGAAGCAATTTCGAATAGCCAATGCCATGTGGTATTTGGTAGTCCAGAAGCCCTACTTAACAGTCATGGAAACACAGTCAGGAAATTGAAAGCGGTAATAGATGTAGTATTTATCGATGAACGCCACTGTGTTGCCGTTCAAGTTTGCTCCAAATCAAATCAAAGCCAAGCAAAGTTTCGAAGTCAATACACGGTTTAGTTTTAGTGCCGTCGGTGGAGAACCGTTTCCTACGATTATCAGCTTTTAAAATATTTTGTAAACATAGAATGCAAATAGTTTGTTTTTATTGTGGAGAAAGATGAATCCGGGAAACAATTTTGGTTGGAGTTGAGTCATTTGACTGCAAA
Organism: Bergia sp. 'catenularis'; assembly: GCA_025434825.1. NCBI lineage: Eukaryota > Metazoa > Cnidaria > Anthozoa > Zoantharia > Parazoanthidae > Bergia > Bergia sp. 'catenularis'. Next base: position 9,466 of record JANRMR010192854.1, read on the forward strand.
CTGCTCGCTTCCATCGAAAAACTAACATCGTGACAAAACAAACTCACGTGTGCTGTGCTCCGTTCACTTTGACATACGATCCGGCGGAAGTGCTCATGTTTTCACGCCATCAAAATGCAAATTAGATGCGATTTCCTGCAAGTGATACAAGTCGACTCGCCTCTTGCACCTCGCTCCGCTCGTTGCTTCGAGGCTCGCTAGCACCTTCGGCGCTCGCTTTCATTAGTCTTTCCTTGGAAAATTCGTCTCGCGTGACTTCTGAGTCAACTTGTGGCAAGTCTACCTTCGCCTCGATGGCAGACAAAGGCTTGGTTACTTTTCAGGAACTGTGAAAAGGGCTATTGGACTACTTTAAATGACAGGTAACATTGAAACAACAGATTTCGGAGTATTGGGGAAAAGCTGATACATTTTACATTAAAAATGTATTTCAAAAACGTTCTGAGTAATGCTGAATATATTATTTAAATCATTTTCTAACTCAAGAGTGGTGTACTTGAAATCCAAGATGGCATATTTTTGACTTTAAAAAATTAACTACTGTTAGTTTATGATTATGTATAGCTTATTTAATTAGTCTACCAAACTTGATTTTTTTGGCTAAAATATCAAAAGAAAGTCATGGGAATGGGGTTAAGTAGGCTGTTATTGTCATCCCTCTCGAGACAGTAAGACAACCCTCGGGTTAGGAGCCGCTGACAAATCCTAGCCTTCTGTGTATGATGATTCCACAAGGCCATCATCTTCCAAACAAATGCTCAAATATTTTGGATTGCGTGTGATTGAAAAGTAAACTTGATTGACTCCCGCGGGTGTAATCACATTTAGGGACGGACCATTAGATATTTGGGCAATTTTTTTCTGCATGATTTTTTTTTTCGAGCCAAAAGCTTTGCTGGATATTTTTTTCACAAATATAGGCTTGCACGATTTTTTTTTGCACTGAGAGCAACAAGAAACTCATCGAGTGGGCTCACACGATTTTTTGTACTTTGCCTGTGAAAACACACACGCGATTACAAGAAGCCCAAGAACACTACACTTATTAAGCTTGATTCG
>JANRMR010192876.1:0-10520 GCA_025434825.1 Bergia sp. 'catenularis'
TTAAGAAAATACCTTGGTGGTAATATGGCATTCAGAATCTCATCTGTTTGTTGATTTTTTTGGGCATCCATTGGGGGTAGTTTGCTACTCCTAGGGGGCTGAGGAACAGGTCCTGTGCCAGCTTGACCTCCTTGTTGTTGGCTCACCTTCAATGACCGTGCCTGCCAGGGATAAACATTTGGTTAACCTTGCGTGAATTAAAAATTATGCAAGCCTGGGCAAGGGCTCATTCAGTTTGTTGTTGATATTGTTTTAGGGGAGGAATTGAGGGAGAGAATTCTGGATACCATGCAGTGTTATGATTGGCTAGAAATAGAACTCTTTGAATTGCAGCTGCTTTAAAAATAGCAGCAAGACTTTGCATTATGTCCATCCTATTTAATCTAAAAGGAGCATTGCTTGTTTGAAATTAAATACTTCTAAAATGCTTTGATAATGTGAACTCATCAATTACTATAACAACAGGAGTACTGAAAAATCACTGTTTACAAATGCATATCCAATGAAGTTGAAGAGTTCAGAGCTGACCTCTTCAAGGGCTTATCTCCGAGCCCCTCAAGGATACTGAATGTGCTGTCACTGGGCTCTTGTGAATGACCTTAGCTTACCAAATCTTAAGGCCGATTTACACAATGCGATTGTTGGATGCGTCTAGTCGTATACGACAAATTGTGACTTGATTTACACTGTACATGGCACGACAGACTCACAACGTGACGCACGCGATGTGGTCTGATTCTTGCATGAGCTTGCATGACCCATGCCTTATTTGGCACTGTCAAAGATGGTGGACTATTTCTTTGTATGTCAGAAGGGAAAAAAAGTTGTTAATGATGTTACTTTGTGGTAAGTGCCTTGTGTAAAGTTTGAAAATTGAAACTTACCTGGAATATCGAGCTTGGTTAAAATGTCTGCTAGAGCTTCTGTTCTAGCATAGATCTTTTTTCAAAAAAAAATAGTTTTCATTAGTAGTTTTAAAACTTTTGAACTTCTTTCTGGCTCCAAAGATTGATAAGCTGTTCAATTTCTTGTCCCAAAAATTGGTGTTTCTTTACTGCCACCATCTTGAAAGTTGCGGGTTTTCTCGGCTTGCTCTAGTCCTAACCATGACAATGTTTACAAATTTCCTCACAAAATTTTGTCATAGGATCTTGAAACATGATCTAAAATCCTACAACAAGACTTAGGTTGCATGCTCATGTCTTAGAGTAGATTTACACAGTGAGATTTTGTGTCACACATACATGTCAATAGCATGCGACAATCATATTGTGTTTTACAAATCAGCCGACAGACCAGCACACTCAAAACTCAATGCATGCAGTTTGACTCAATGTACCGGATGTCTCTTGTCAGCAACTGCTGATCATGATATGGTGCATCCTCAATGAAAACAGGGTCTAATTCCCAAACGTTAAAATAAATTTTTAGGACTTGTTTGATCAAACTCACGCCTGCTCCCTTACTTTAAGTCATATATATATATGGGGACCAAATATGCTTATAAATGCATGGTAAAAATCTTTTATTACAGAAAAATAATAAGTTTTATCAATACTAGCCACAAAAATACAATGATATATGTCTTTAGATACATCTATTTGGCCATGCGGGTTTATTATGATTAACGCAGAACAAACAACAAATATATATCAAATGTTAATACATACAAAGAGAAGTTAAGCTTTTTCCTTATTTTGCGCGTATTGCAAAACTATTTCATTGCGATTCCTACACCAGATACATGTATAATACTTCAGACACATTTAAGGACAAAACATACTTTGCCATGTATAAACGTAACGTATGAAAACTTTCAAACTGAACGACTCAATCAGTCAATGTCCTAATAATTAACCAACTACTGAACTGGTCTACGCAAAATAGTTATTTTCAACGTACCCTGGGTGATTTCTTGTCCGTATTCCTGCTAACAAGAACTGGATTGTCATATTTAACTAGTGATGCGTTTGGAGGTATCATACTTTCGACAAATTATGGTAGAAATTACGAAAACCTGCAGAAAATACTTTTTTGTGGCTTCAAACCCGACTGTCGCTTGGTTGCTAAGAGCCGAACTACATGGCCGTGCTGCTATGTGGGCAATGAGGACCTGGGTCGACCATTACGGGGGATACCGCTGCCCAGTATGAAAAGCGCGCTAGGTTCAAATATGGCGGACGGACTGTTGGATGTGGAACTGATTGAATTTGTTTGCCCTTACCGGAACGAAGTCAATCTATATGTTACAAACATCGCGAAAAGTCTTAACAGAGAGGAAGTAGAGGTTAGTGCGATTGCTATTTTAAAAAGACTGTCACTGTTTCTACTCTGCAAGTGCATGCATACCCAATTAACATTTAACCGGCAATTTGTGTCTTGTATATGTTGACATCTAAATTTTAATCTGAGCTTTACATGCTTAGAACTGTCTTTCAGATAAAAATTTGGTTTTTGAACCTGATCTCAACCTGTCAGACCTAGTTGCAAACTGTAATCTGTACTGACATTGGCCAGCTCGTAATAACATATTACCAATATGATTCTTTCGTCTTTGCTTGCCTGTGTTTTGTTGTTGTTGCTGCCATACAATCTCAGTTGCATGCTTCTGTCTTTCAGATAAAACTAAGAGATATCTTTTCAAAATATGGTTTGATATTTGAAGTACAAGTATTTGATGCCGCCAACTCAGATAACATCGAAGGTAAATATGCGAATACCATGTTAATCTGTGTCAATAAAAGTTGGTTCTTATATAAAATTTACAGAGATCTGAGACTTTATTCTATCCCTCATTAACAGCAACTTAAAGCTTCACTCTAATGTGCAGGTAGAGAACTACAATCTTGTATTTCAGGATATTATGCCTTTGTGAAGTTTTACTCTGTCAATGCAGCAGTCACTGCAAAAAAGCAAATCAGTGGAAAGTGGCTTGTTGGCGGTCAGTTTCTGAAGGTATGCTTAGGTGTACTACATACAGTTATGTAGTGAATGTCACTTGAAGTTGGGAAACAAATGCAAAATTTTTAGTAAACAGACTGAAGTAGTAATTACCCAAAATTTAAGGAAAATGTTCAGTAATATTGAAAAAACTGATGTGAGCAGACCGAGCTTCTTAAATGATCATGTTTGTTGAGGCATGATGGATACCAGTAGTAAAAGACATGTTTCATATAAAGTTAAGTATTATTCCTTAACTACACAGAGTAAATGTATCTGAATTTGTACTTAGTAACAATAATAACAATTTAAAAACAATAAAAATTATAACTATCATGATACATGTAACTTTGAGTGTCTGCATAAAATAACAGTTATGAACCAAAAATAGGGAGTACATTAGTTACGAATACAGTAAATGCTAATATTTATAAACATTTTTAAAAATCATCCTTAATAATTATAAAATTATGCATGTACATGTATATGATTCACTGGTACTGTAATAATGTCACCCTGCTTATGCCTCACTTTCTCTCTTACATACCGACTGTGCCTTACACCATCTTATGTAACCCCTGCACATAAAATATGTCTAACATAATAGTGGTAAGAGCCAAAATTACAGCAATATTTGAAATGATAAAACAAATTAATAAATAACAAAAATAAAATAACAAATAATAGTAAAAGTAATTAATTAATTAATTGACAGAAAATTAAAATTTCCTAGCTGATTAACTCAAGAAAAGGAAAAATGACATCAGGAAGAGAAAGTGGTTTGAACATTTAAAGTTACACAGGAGACAACTCCCTTTTTTTCAAATGCCCTCCATTGCATGTGAGTGCTCAATCTGACATATTTTCTGGCAGATTGCTAATAAGTGTTTATAATCAGTACTATGTACGTGAGTCATTGATCAGCAACACATGCATTTAGTTTTATTCTGCTTAAATTTCAAGGTTCAGTTTGCAAATCGTAAAAAAATCGTCACTACGTCATATCCACTGCACATGTCGAAGTGTGCTGAGCTTGCCAATCATTATTTTGGCTTTAATGGATGGTGCACAAGCATTATTAAGGTAAATATTTTAATTCTACATGTACCTTTTAATACACCAACAGAGCTGTGCAATATATCAGCGTTTGTACATGTACACACTGTCAGGTTTCAAGTCTGATTTTTATGAGCACTTTTCCAGGACTTTCCATTATGGCCATATTTTAGTAAACCCATGACATGAAAACCTGGAAATGCCAGAAAATGATTGGTCATGAAGCTGCTGTTTTTTAATCTTAACTGACAATTTAGATTTACTTGCTTTGTTCACACAGAGCTTCCTTTAGCATGATTAGTGCAGTGTTGTAGGGAGTACCTAGGACACCAATACAGTGGTTTTATGGGACCATGGTTAACCTTTAAGTTACAAATTTTGATCCAGCTGACAGAATTTGAAGCATCTGGAAATGTTTTGGAAACTATTGTAATCCTTTCATTCTGGTTCTCATGCATTAGAGACACTTATGAATAAAAGTATGAGTAGTATAGATTCATTCCATTTCATGTACTTTGTATGACTGGTCAGCTTCAAAAGTTGAAGTCAATACCTATGTATAAATCATTTGATATCACAATGATTCGACTCTCTGTTTGTCAACTTCTTTACAGCATTCTCAGACTGTTAGGAAAGTTGATATCCTTGATAATTCAAACCTCTTGCCACTTCAAACTAGATTCGCTCTTCCTACTACATACATTATTCTCACTAATATACTTCCGGTATTGAATTTCCAATAATTCAAATATTTTTATGTTTTCATTTAGGTTTCGAGTTATTGACAGTCAACTGCTCATCAAGTAGAATGTTAGATATCATCCTGTATTTAAAATAGATAATAATGATTGTAATAATAATTAATTAAGATATTTATTGGATTAAGATAATTTCAAAACTTAATTGTAATCTAAACAAAACGTAAATGTCCTGGTATGCATTTTTTGGTAGATGGAAAAATGTCCACAATGTAAAGACAGCACTAGCTCCCAACCAACATCTGACTTCCTGTTCACATGCACAGTGCGGCTGGAAATCAGGGGTTGTGATTGTTACTGCGAGGGTACTGGATTTGGAGGAGATAGCACTGTTGTGGAAAAAGGTACTTGGTATAAACATACGATTTTAAGTAGGCAGATAAGCATTAGTACATTAAAACCACAACATACACTGTATTAGGTTTGAACAGACTTGGACGTAAGTTGATGATGAATTGAACAGCTGGGTGCAAAAACGACCTAAGTGATGATTTTAGACAACCCAGATGTCACAAATTAAAGCCTCAAAACTCTCTAGTTTTCGACAATGCTACCGTGCACATTGGACTCATTAATCTATCTTGAAAGCCAACACTTTGCTTTTGCAATATAAGTCCAGTTCCCACCAAAGAAAAGTGGCTCTAATTTTGAATATCAAACAAAGAACTTAATTCCAGAATTGACGAAAGTTTAACATCTCTGCTGGATTTTCCGAGGACAAAACACACACCAGACTTACTGTACTATATTAGCTAAATGAATATATATGTAGATGTGCTCACAGTTTTGTGTCATATTCGTAAAGTAGCAGTTTTAATATTACTGGTAACTCTTGGGTCGGCCATATTTCCATACTGCCAGTCCCTACCCTTCAAAAGCGGCGGGTTCCTGATGAATTCCTGGAAGAAGCCTTGAAGGTAGCCCCAACTACACCAGCCGTCATTATGTGGAGGATTATTGAAAGAGGTTTGGAGGGACTGTACCAGAGGATTGGAAAGAGGGCTCTCTTGTCAAACTACCGAGAAAGGGCGACCAGACTGAATGTAACAACTATAGACGAGTCGTGCTTCCTTCAGTCCCTGGGAAAGTGTTCAACAGATTAGTGTTAGAAAGAATGGGAGTTGCGGTTGATAAGAAACTGAGAGACGCCAAATCTGCTTCAGACAAGAAAGATACGTATAAAGACCAAACTGCAACACTGATAATCATAAATGAGCAATCTTTGAAGTTGAATTTGTCTTTGTACATAACATTTGATGACTTTCAAATTGCATTAGATAGTCTTGATCGGGAATCCGCATGGAAACTAATGCGGCATTATGGAATACCCGTGAGGCTCATCACACTTATTAGTCTAAGCACGTATAAAGGAATGTCTTGCAGAGTACTACATGAAGGCAGCCTAACTGACAAGTTTGAAGTTTATTGCCCCCCTTCCTATTCCTACTGGCTGCGGACTGGGTTATGACAGTAAGTACAGAGGGAAGAAGAAATGAAATCCAATGGATCTTGTGGAACCAGCTAGACGATTTGGACTTTGCTGACGGTATTGCTTTACTGACGCATACCTACAATCAAATGAAAGATACGACCACTTACTTCGAAGAAACAACAGCCAAAGATGACCTATCAGTACTTATTAAGCAAGGCCAAGGATAAAACGAAGTCAATGAGGATGAACAGCAGCAATAACTCTGTAATGTTGGAGAACGGAACCGTTGAAGATGTCTCATCCTTTACATACCTTGGTAGTATTGTGAGCTTTAATGGAGGTACAGATGAAGACGTCAAAATCAGAATTGGAAAAACCAGGGCAGCATTTAACATCTTATAGAGAAAATGGAAATCCAGGGACATAACAATAGTGACCAAATTTGGAATCTTTAAGATCAATATCAAACCTGTATTGCTTCACGGATATGAAACTTGGCAGACTACGAAAGTAGTGCTAAAGAAGGTACAAGCGTTTATCAACAAAAGTCTAAGAAGAACTTTTGGGATTTGGTGGCCGGAAACCATCTGGAGCGACGATCTATGGACGTTAACGCGCCAAGAACCTGTGAAGTGTCCAATCAGTAGAAGGAAATGGTCATGTAAGTCCAAGGACGATATCACCAAACGAACACTGGAATGGAATCCATCGGGAAATCGCAATCGCGGAAGGCCAAAACATACGTGGAGAAGGCAAATGGAGGCAGAGATGAAAGCTAAAGGATACAATTGGAACAGACACAAGGTTGCCACAGTCAGGGAAAAGTCAGGGATTTTTGCATTCGGTCAGGGAAATCCCGAATTTTGCTCAAAGTCAGGGAAAAGTAAGGGAATTCTATATCATCTAGAATGACACAAGCCTATCTTTGATTTGTTTTACACATGACATCATTGTCTGGTGTTATTAACCGACATCTAAATCAGTAAATTCCCGTGAATATAAAGTGAATGCAGTCTCACACGTTGGTATGAGGATATGATGTACCTGTTGCTGAAATAAGTACCACAAAGTTGGCCTCATGTCATGAACTATGTAAACTCTTCTGGAGGGATCTAAGAACAAAATTCTTGTTTGACAGTTATTTTAGAATATCATTGATAGAACATGTTAAAAAAAACCCTGATCGCTGCTAAATTTACATTTTTCTCAGTGAAGAAGCAACAACAGTTGCTAAGTTAGTAAAGGAAAAATTTGTGCCTGCAAAAAAGGCTGATACCAGATTTGCTTGTAAAATGAATCTTCAAAGTACAGAAGCCAAAAAGAAGGTAAGCCATTTACAAGTGCGTGAACTCCAAAGTGAGTGTACTGTGCTAGCTGTCACAGAAGTTAGCGCTTCCCACTGCAGTATTCAATTGTTCGAAATCTCATCTGCCTCGATCCAAAATATATTGCCAAGAGTCCACAATCTGCAGTCTCAAAGTGCTCAAATCCGCTGCAGCAAGTCATTGCCAAGAAGTTGTTGAAGACATCGGATTCTAATGGCACTGTCCTATAGCATTACAAATCCTCAATTGCAAAGTGCAAAATTACTAGAAAGAAGAATAACTTTTCTTGATACAGAAAGACGACAAGCGCCTGGACTCATTCCTTTATGGAAACGTCGGTGTGCAGGATTGTCACAAACGGCGAAAGCAGTGCTTAAGTTAAGCTGTGGCTAAACATCTGTGGAACAGGATTTTCAGAAAACAGTGATGTTTTTCGAACTAACGTGAAAAATGTGACCCTGGTGTACTCTCGGCAAGTACATGATGGTGCTAAAGGAACTACTTGCATCTTGTAGGTGTACCTACAGGAAACAGCAGCTGATTGGTGAGAAAGAAATGAAAAGAAAGGAAGTGCAGGAGGAGCTGCATTCTGCAAAGCAAACAGGTGAAAGCTGTACAAAAAACAGAAGAATTAGTCAAAGAAGCTGATGATCTATGTCACGAAGCTGGGAAGAAGAACCAGTGGGGTTTGCTGTTGAAGTAATGCTCTGAGTACCAAATCACAAAATAAGCGAAAAGAAATTGAAAATGAGGACAAGTATATGGAACATCCTCAGAAACAAATGAAAACATTTTGAGGTTGACTGTTGTCTGTATGTTGTCAGTACAAAATTTTTTTGAGCTACAATCCTGGCCAAAACTGTTGGTCTGATGAAGCACTTTTCCCCCCTCCCCCTACCCAGTGTTGGTCTATTTGTCAATATTTCATTGAAAACGCAACAAACAACATTGATAGGGGAAGGCGGGGGAATGTTAAAAAAGTATATGAATAGCTTCAGGGCATTGTGCACTATTGGTTATTGAGTATGCTACAATATTTTGTGTTTTTCTATTGGTCCAGCGATTTTTGTCCGCGATTCTAGTATTGTAGGGTCAGTAAAAATTAGCTGAAGGTCATGGAGAAGTCAGAGAATTTTTTTCATGCTGATGTGTGGCAACCCTGCAGACAGGAGAAGATGGTCCAAAATCGAGCACGATGGAAACAAACAATTGATGGTCTGTACTCCACCTCGAAGTGAAAGGCTGATGATGAAGAGTCCCTACCCTCGCTGGCTTTCTGCCTAGTCTGTATCAACTAGGGCTGGGACAAACCTTCGTTCGTTCACGTTGCCTTCGAAGGTTTTAGCCATCCTTCGAACCTTCGTTTCTTTGGTCAGTAGTTTTAAATTTATACAAAACAATGGCTTATTTCCACAAAAATGCCCTAATTTCTGAGAAACTTGACTTTAAACCTGGCAGTTTTAAGTTATCAGATTGAGTTCATTTTCCTCGACTATTACAGAATAAAATCCTTTAAATTTGAAATGTCTCTTCATGTGTTTTCTAATGTGGCTCTGGTGAAGCTTGGTGGAACAATTCCCCAGTCATTGATTTTTAACCACTGCTGAAACACGCAAAACATTTCAAAACCAGAGAAGCTTGGGTAAAGAAGGAACTGTCATCCAGTACTTTAATGTCACATTGCAAGTAAATTCAGAGAGAAAATGCACAGCAAATCCACCTTCTAACAACTAAATCTGCGAACACATTGAGTGCATGGAAGGTCAGGACAATGTATGAAGCAGGTAAGACCACACTCGGGTTCTCACATTCTGCAACCCAGTGGTACAAGGTGAACTCAAGCAGGGCAAATGCGTCTTTTCAGTGGAGAATTAATGCTATTTATTCAAGGCATGAGAGCAAGAATACACACCACAGCAGCTACTTAGTGTATTATTGATAAAAATGGAAACATCTAGTTCCAGATTCCAGATTTTACACCAAAGTACATGAAATTACAATGATACAGTGCTTCGCACCAACAAATGATGAAGACCGGGAAATTAAGGGCATGTTGTACGACAACATACAATAAGCTATCGACAAACGAAGAAAGAAAGACACGATCTTGATGATTATTGATTTGAATGGGAAAATTTAGCAAAATAACATTGGATGAGAGCACGTTATGAGGAAGTATGACATGGTAATTGAAATTTAAAAAATGGGGTGCAGTGTTATGTATTTCGTGTCTTCAAAAGCTACATCGTTGGTAAAGGAGGGTGTGGTTTCCTTACACAAAGGTGCATAAAGCAGCATAGGTCGCATCTGAACTCAACACCCGACAGATAGCATCTGGACTCCAGGTCATGGAGTGGGTTCTTACCGTTTACCTTACATCAGTCGAAGATTCATGGTTAGAAGGTCATTGAAAGACTGACGTACGAGTAAAAGGAGGAGCAGATAGTGCCACATATCACCACCTACTTGATGGGAAGCACGAGCTCAAAGGGCACATGAAAAACTATTGTAATAGTTCTGCAGGTAAATAAATAAAGTAGAACAAAGTTCCATGTACGTGACGTTGCTCTGCAGCAGAGTATTTCCACATTTGTCTCTCAAACAAGTTACAGGTGCCACAAGATTTAGAAGATGAAGAGCAATCCCTAAAGGAAAAAGGCAAAGAACGGAAAAGGATATACTACCAAAACGATATTCCACCTGGAACAGACAATACCACAAAACACCATAAAGGGATTTGAGATGAAGATTTACCTTAATTGGTCAATGAAGAAATGGACATCAAATAAAGCTACCCAAGAAAAGAAAGTTGAAAGTATGCAAAAACCACCAAGGCGTAAGATAGTCAGCCAATACCGGGAAAAGTTGTAAATATAACCATGTTGGAGAGGCTCAGTACCGCATTAGACAGTGAAACAAGAGATGAACCAGGTGTAACGTGATAGCATATATAGCGGGACTAAGTAATCTAATACGCATACATCAGGAGTTTAATGTGAAATAAAATAT
>JANRMR010192887.1:0-10520 GCA_025434825.1 Bergia sp. 'catenularis'
CCCTCCCCCCGCCCCCTTTCAACAGTGTTCAAAAGTCTGAATCCGCCACTCTTGAAACTGGCAAGGCTCACGATCGGAGCCATAATAATGTTGCAAGACGGAACACTGTATTTCGTAGTTTAACCGGAATTAGTATTACACTCTTTTTTTATGAGAACCAGATATTTTGACCGAGGCTCACTGTTCTTTTAAAGTTTTTTGGGCTTTTTAGCCTCGGAATGTTCTTAATTTTGTTCTTAGTTCTATAATGTTGTACCGAAGATGCCTCTCAGTCAAAACAAGTGTCAGTTTGCCAATTCCAATCTGTTTGGACGTTGGAAATACGCGTTCATTATCGACGGACAGATTTAAAACTGTAAATTTGATTGAACAAAACACAAGATGTGGAGTTGATTATTTTTTAGCAATCAGTTTTGTGTGGTTAAACATTGATACATAAAAAAAAAAGTTGCGAAAACATTAAAACATTGATGTATTATTAATGATTCGGCCCGCGGCACAGGTTAGGGAAAAGTCGGGAACAAGTTCTTTTCAAGGTCAGGAAAAAATCAGGGAAATTTGATCTGGGTCAGGGAATATTTTAATTTTGGTTAGAAGTCAGGGAGAAGTACTTTTGGCCGCGGAAAACTATTTTTTATGAAGTATTCCCTGAAGAAAAGGGAAAGAGACCTGGATTTTTAGAACAACATCTGCCATAAAAAGTGACTAAATGTAAAACTAAAATTAATGCGAAGTGAAAGCTTTTGTTAGATTTGCTACTGAACAAAAAATCTTCAAGTCAATGTCAAGTTAAGAAACGGACTTTGATGCAACATCCTTTCTTTTGGGTTATTTTAAAAACATAACTCACCCGTTGACGTCACCCGTTCTCGTTCCCAGACCTCTCGCGACAAATTTATGGAGCTCGAACAGCCCTCGTCCTACAAGCCATACAATGTCGTACAAGCATCGCCCAAAAATTGTTGGGTGAATGTTGGGCCAATGCTGGCACCAATTGTACAGGCGTTTACAGATATACATGAGTGTAAGTTCAGTATCAACAACTTGTAATATATTTAGTCAAGACTTTTTTACACACATTTTATTTTTTACTTTAACCTGCCTTTGCTTTGGGTTGGCTTAGGCCATTTAAAAAAAATCCCGGTTTGGAAGTCTGTGTTTTAGAAGTCTGTGATTTTGGTCTCATACTCTGCTTTCGAGTCAGTTTGGCAGCAAATTTGAGGTGGCATCAATCAAATTACGCATCTGATACATTAGTTCCAAGTATGTTTATTTTCAAGAATCTAGTATAATGTAGCTTTTCTATGTTTCTGTTTGCAGAAAAAACACGACACTTCGCGAGTCATGTATTTACTTTATCCAAAAGAAAAGTCAGTGCGCGCGCTGTAGCTGATGATAAACCGGGATTTTTTTTCAAAAATGACCTTTCTTAAATTTCCCTCTTGGAAACAGTTGTATAAGTGTGAGTTTAGATTTAATTGTCGCCAATTTTCTTGGGGAGTAAGATCTGTGAACTGTAGGGTGGTATAGCCTGATACAGGGTGATAGGGGCAGTGCAGTATGAAATGGGGTGATGTAGGGTGGTATAGCATGATTTAGGGTGATATAAGACTGCAGTATGAAACAGGGTGTGCGGCATGGTACGGGGTGATGTAGAGTGGTATAGCATACAGGGCGATGCAGCATTACGGAGATCACACATCAGAGACAAAGCGCCGACTAAGATGCCTCTCCCCTTAAATTCAGGTCCTGGAAAATGGCACTTCTTTGCGTTTTAAGGATATTTTTCGCGCAAAAGAATACTACTGCACAATCAATCGGTTTAAGCCGGATATGGGAGATAGGTAGGGAAGATATAGGGCATTTGATTTTTGTTCAAACCAGAATGTCACTCCGGGTACTGATTTGGAACGGTATCAGAGCTCGATGGAACTTCCGGAATTACTAAATGCAGCGTGACTCATGCCGCATTTGGTTTTAAAATTTATTTCGCCATCATTAAAATTTATTCGCCATACTTCAATCGTTTTACATTACACTTTGAAGGAAATTGAAATAACTACGAATTGAAGCGTAAAAAAAAGCTCAACTTTACAATATTAGATATTTATTTGAAATTTTTACCTATAACGAAAAAATGGACCCTCGACATGAACCCTCGACCCTCGACAGAAAACCCTCGACCCTCGACCCTCGACCAAAACCCAAACTCTAGTATTTCAAATGTGAAATCGCGTTGCTCTCTTGCGATGTTCTAGTCACAGACAAATTTTATAGAAGTCAACGTTCTTTTCTTAGTCTAGACCTGAAGAGTATTTTAGCATGTTCTTAAATTCTGACCGTTTCTCAGTTTCGACGATCTTATGTGAAAATAGCGTATCTTTTGAATGAATTACAGGATTTTCGATGCATATTAAACTAACACGATCTCAGTCAATTTTTGTTTTGTGTCCAAATTATAGCCTCCAATGCGGCCGCCTTATTTCCTTCTCCGCGGGTTCCCTCCCTCGGAAGAAATAAGGTGGCTGCATTGGAGGGTACCAAATTATCACTCGCAATCCAATATTCATTCACCGCTTCCGCTACCTGAATTTCAATGCTTCCGGACTCCGGAGAAAGAATCTCCATTGGCGATCACCCAGGCATATAATAACTTAATTGTGCAGACTACACTTCCTTTTGTTGGCAATTCAGCACGATATCCATACAATATTGTCCCAAATAATTGTGGAAGCTTCAGTTTATATTTGATCAAATGAACAACAAAATTTATACCCAGCCTAGTGACAGAGATCATGAAAATATCGCATGCACACGCGGGCGATATCTGAGTTTCACGGATTAAAAAAAGTCCCGCCGCGCCCAGAGTAGAAAAACACGTATTTGCAATCAATTTTGGTTTTACTGTGTTTAGTCCTTAAACGATGAAGTTGAACAGATTGTATTCAAAACATCCTATAGCAAGGAAAACATTTTCCAGAACAATCACGTGCAATATTGGACCATTCAATTTTTGGCGTTTCAGTTCGGGATATTTTGTGAGAGATTTCATAAATCTTAATTTTAAAAATACTCTTCAAAATCCGAGTGCATATGTTGACAAGCTCTGTAAAACAATGATAACAATGAATATGTATGTATAGCTCTTTCACATCTCAATAAAAAAAATATAAAAATTTATATTCTGGCTTCGATTACTCTTATTTGAAGCCTGGGCAGAGTGGGCGGTCCCAAGATTTTTCCCGCGAATAACGACGAACGCACGATCAAATTGGCATTGTCAAGCATCGTCATTGATTACAAAAATATTGTGTCTGGTTATCCAAACAATACCGATGAAAAAGTAGAAAGTTTTAAAATTAGTTATGCGTGGGTGATTCCCGTCGACCGCCACTTTTCGGTGCGCCAAATTTTAAAGAGATCTGTTCCTCTGTTTTGGAGTTTTTAATAGGTAAAGTTGCAGGACTTGACGAGCCGAAACTAGCAGTCGACGTGTGATCGCTAAACAATTGGCGGTGTTGGATTTCATATTCACACAGTCGCATTGACGAGATTCAGTTTCTCTGTCTGCGAATCACACATTTTTGGTGTCGGAATGAATGATGAAATGGATTGTTGAAGCTGTGAATACTAATTTCTTGTCGTGTTGTAGTTTATGTGGTCTGTAGCTATGAGAGCGAAGCCGATTTCAGTAAGGTTTCCAGTGCCGAAGATTGCTGCTGCAAAGTTGAGAGATTTGGCAATTTCTAGAGATCCCCGCCTACTCGAATTGGGGGTTTTGGCAGTGCAGATTACAGAACACGAGAAGATTGTTGTTAGTTTTGGAAAGCCGCCGTATGGTCAAGTAAAAGCGAAGGCAAAGAATAGAGAAGCCCCAAGGAAAACTCGAGTGAAAACGGTGCGAAATCGTCCCAAGAACGCAATTCCTGTGTCACGTCCGGTGACAAGCCATTCCATTTCTATTCCCGGGATTGCTGCTCCTTTGCAGAATCGAAACCCCGTCAGGCCAGTGTGCAATTTGAATAATAACAAGTTGATTACAAACAATACAAAAGGAGAACGACAGGTAGCGAAAGAGAAACTTCATCAGGCGGTTTATCTACGACAAGACTACCCCACTACGTTAACAACACTGCAAGCTTCAGCTAACCCAACGGCTGCAAGCAGTGCGTTTGTTTCAATTGACAGAACTACTGCAAGAAATACAAGCTTGAGTTGCAGCAATTTTAAAGTCCTGTCAAACTCGCCGCCGAAACGAGCGACAGAATATCGGGGATTGGACAATAAAAATCACGGTGCGTTAAATGTGAATGGCGAGAGCTCATGCTCGAAGGCAGAATCTGAAGCTGTTGCGAGAACACAGACCCACATAAGTCCAAGTGCCAGCCCGAGTAATGAAAGTACTCTCAGTTCTTCTTCCACTCCACCGTTGGGTGAAACACAGAACACACACAGTGGTTGGGCTAGTAGTCCAGAACAAGCCAGTTTTTCACTGATGGGGCTACAAGAGCCAACTTATATGGGACGACAGCGTGCCATGTTCGATTGGGTTATGAATTCAGAGGAGAAGAAATTTTGTGCTTCAAACAGATTGAGAGAACTAGCCAAGGTTCATGGTGCAGACGTTTCTCCAGCCATAACTAGTCCAGGTATTTCTGCACTGACTACAACTTCAAATACCAGTCCATCATTGCAGGGTGGTACTTTTTCTACGACTAGAAGTATCTCCAACACCACACCTATCACTAACCCAGCTGCCTGTGCAAGTACCAGCACAAGAACAATTCCTGCACCAACTCCAGGAATTCATAGGGTTAAAATACCAAATAGATATAGCCATGACATTGCACAAGCAGTCCAAGTATCTAAGCCTCCTTTTTCTGTTGGAGGAGGTCTGTCTGAAAGTCAAACCCACTTTGCAACACGGCAACGAGAAAGTTTGACTTCACCATGCTATAAAGCCAGTGACAGTAAAACAGCTTCAGGTAGTTTGATTGGAAGTAATGTTGAAGTGCCCAATTTAATGAGTTCCCATTCTGGTCCACTTTACTCCACCACTTCTTCAAGCAGTGAACAGTTTTGGGCACTTGCAAATCAAGTAAGCCATGATGGTGACTCTAATACTGCTATCAATACTGTATCTTGTGCAGCTGAAGTGAAGATGGCCAAAACTGAACTGTATAGTTACAACTTTGTTGATATGAACAGTGAAAAATCTGCAAGCAAGGAAAGTCATGTTGCTGGATCCTGGTCAAGTGCTATGCACAGTGCAGGTGAACATTGCCAAACAGAGGTATTGTCTGCCAGTAGTAAAAGTCATCAAGTTATAAAACCAGGAGAACCCTTAAAACACTGTGTTGAGTCCAGTGTTGGCCATGTAAACATTCAAAACACACAATACTTAGCCGCACCAACTGTGGATGCTAATAACAATCAGATAGACAAGTCCAAGCCACCAACCGTGCCACTCATGTATCCATACTCAACTGGGATGTTGTCAACTCCAGTTGCATTAGGCTCTGAGATCACTGCAAGTCCTGGAGTGACAATAGGACCATTGCAGTATGCTGTAAGATCTCAGGCTAGCACAGTTCAACAAGCTTGTACTTCAAATCAGTTTGCTTTTGCAACTCAAGCAACGCAGAAACTTGAATCAACTTCTAGTGTTGCAAAAACTGTAACTAACCAAGTTGCCAGTATTCCACCTTTTGCTGTGCAACCAGAACTTGCCAACAAGTATTCTCTTGTACCAACAACATCACAACCTGTTATTATGGAACCAGCAAAGAACCATCACACATCTGGTCCATGTGCTGCTACAGACACCTCACAAGCATTTACAAGACATGGGGATAAAACAAATCCTACCATCCCAGCTGCGTCACAGTTTGCAACTCATGTACAGTTAACGACACAGAATTCTGCCAGTAGTCATGTTGCTGCGGTACCAACCTTTCTTTCAACAACGCAGGTTTTGATCAACCCCCAGAATACCTTAAGTTTTCAGGCAGTCACTCATTCTCGAGCTTTTACCAGTCCTCAGGTGATGGGAAATCTTCAGACCAGTGCAAACCAACAGGTAACCTTGAGCTCAACTGCTGTTGCAACCCAAAACAGCAACAAATCAAAAGTTGTTGCAAGTGCTGATTTCACTCCCAGCCCACAAATGCCGATAGAATGCCAAGCCTTTTCTCCTGGCCAAAGTGTTAGTAGTCCAAATGCAACAGCTAATTCAACAGTTGTTCAGAATTCAAAACCTTCGATAACTGAGAAAGAAAACACTGGGCTACAAAGTGAGCAAAAACTTGATGGTGTTTTGCGAAAAATAAAAACAGAAGATTACAATCAGAGCATGCAAGTTGCAGGCAAAGTATCAACAGATGAAATAATCAAGAATCATGAAAATCAACCTTTAACTGCAGCACCAATTCAGTTTATTGACCTGTCTGGAACTCTAAGATACTGGCAGCAGTGGAGCTTGTATTACAGAAACTTGATTGAAAGACAAAATGCAGTTGCAGCTTTACTCAGTATGCAGAATGCAGTTCCTCCAGCTACTGCAGCAACAACATCAGGGGATGTACAGTCTGCTCTACAAGCTGGCTCGGAAGTGCCTTCATCTATGTCTTTCAGCACAGGCAAAGAAGACAAATCCATCTTACAGAAATCAAGAGGTGGAAGCTTTGAGAACCAAAGTCCATTAGATACACAGCAAAATGAAGAAAGTACAGAATCATTAACTGATAAATTTTTAACAGCTGCCAAAATCCAGCAATCTTCTAAAGGCCAAGAAACTGCAAGTCTGGGAACAATGCATGACACAACCAAACAGTTAATTAGTAGCTCTGATTGTCTAACGGAGAAACAATTTGTAAACCCTGAGATTAAGAACACTCCTCAGAACTCAGCAGAAGAAACTTGTAACACAGATTTGTCGGCAGAAGCTACAGTTGTTTCATCAAGAAGGAAAAGTGTTATTGTTGATTCAAGGGCAAATGAGCTTGATTCCTCAATCAGTGGATCTGACTTGAAAGATTCAAGATGTGTGGAGTCTCGACAGTTGGCAGGATGTTCAGATAACAGTGTATCTGAAAACGGTGTCGTAAAGACAAGAAATTCAGCAATACCATTTGGTTCTGTTGCTGATAAACCTGAAGATAAAACCTCGAAAAATATTCTGGAACTTGAGAACAGTGGAAGGAGTTATGCTCCTTTACAGAAAACTGAAATTATTCTAAAAACAGAGTGTGTACTGGATGTGGATGGCTGTGATCATGAGACACCCAGTCCTTCAACCCATGACAGTAGTGATGACAGTAGTGGGTCGGTACCGGTGACCAGAAGATTGCGAAGCAGACATTCAAACAGCAGCCCACTTACACCTGAGTTGAGCTTCATCCCAGAGAGTGCAATTGAGTGTGTCAATGTTGGTGGCAACAAAAGAGGTATTTAAAGTGAGATTGTAATAGAATATTGGTTGGGATTGTGATAAAGTTTGTGAAATTTTCAAGATCATTTAAAAAATTTTCACTCCAAAAAGTACCAGATGATGAGATGCTAAATTCTCATTACTTGTTTTTTTATATATTTCTTATTAATATTAATATCATAGTTTTGAAACCAATCAGCTTATTTTGTAATGATGCTATGAGGAGAAGATACATGTGGAGTTTAGGTGATCAGCATAGGACTAATGGAATGAGGACAGAGTTGAAAAATGGTGAACCTGATTTTTTTGTTGAGGCACCAATTTTTTGTTTCTTACTTTTTTTCCCATAATCTTTGAAGGTGCATCCTTAAATTTTCTCTTAATTTTGACAACAGTCATACGTTTTTTTACTATATAGAAATTTGTACATTTATTAGGTTGAGACTTATCATACCAGAGATACCCTAACCAACTTTGAAACTGTTTTTCTGTTCTGCCAGTGAGAAGGCATAACTTAACTAACTGAGGTATGACCCAGGGGGATCCTCAAATTAAATAGAAAAGTGAAGAAAATGTACCTGTCTATTACAAGGCTATTTGTTTTAATTCATTAGAATATAGTTAGTCCCTTTGCCTTCTTCCTGTTGGAATTATATTTCTCTTGTCTCCCCTGTCATTGGAATATACCCCATTTCCCCCTGTTGTTGGAATATAACCCTTTCTCCCCTGCTGTTGGAATATACCCCTTTCTCCCTGCTGTTGGAATATACCCCATTTCCCCCTGTTGTTGGAATATACCCCTTTCTCCCCTGCTGTTGGAATATACCCCTTTCTCCCTGCTGTTGGAATATACCCCATTTCCCCCTGTGGTTGGAATATACCCCTTTCTCCCCTGCTGTTGGAACATACCCCTTTCTCCCTGGGAATATACCCCTTTCTCTACACTGTGTTGGAACACCCCCCTTATCCTTGGTGTTGGAATATACCCCTTTCTCTACACTGTGTTGGAACACCCCCCTTATCCTTGGTGTTGGAATATACCCCTTTCTCTACACTGTGTTGGAACACCCCCCTTATCCTTGGTGTTGGAATGTACCCTTTCCCACAGCTTTAAGACGAAATGGGTGGGAATGTCATTGTTGACATTTGACTCATTAGCGTATGTTGATCTTCAACCTTCAAACAAAATGATTTCCATAATTCAGTAGGAAATGACATAATTAGTCCCACTGAAAATTTTAGTTTGGTATGTCAAAGAATTTCAAAGAAATGAGTGTGTGAACTCTTCTGAATTTACAGAGATTTTGTTAACTGGAGGTAACTTTTGCCTCCAGTCATACAACATCTGAAATATTTGATGCTTTCAAAGATATATTAGTCAAAATATATTCAATACACAGTTGACTCCTGATAACTCGAACCTTCAAGGGAAATGGAAAAAAGGTTTGAGTTATCAAGAGTTTGAGTTATCAAGGGTAAAATTATAAAGAAAATGACCCGAAGGGAAAACAAAATTACTTCGAGTTAACGCGTGGTTCGAGTTACCACATCTTCGAGTTACCGGGAGTCAACTGTATTGCAATTCCCCAGCTGTTGGAATATACCGCTATAGTCACCCTGCTGAAAAAATCTGTTGTCAGTAATTTATTTTAAATGTGGTAAGTTGAAGTGCTGTACAGTAGAAATAACCAATTAGTTCCTTCTGAGCAATAGCCCTTAAAAGAAAATGGGTCCACACAGGGAAAGAGAAAAAATTATTGGAGTAAAGGCTTAGTTAAAAAGGTTCTTTCTTCTTTCGTGGCTTTGTGTGTGCTCAGGGATTTTTTGACAAAAAGCCAGTTTCAAACTAAAATATCTCTAAATAGCACTGTTCAGATACCAGTCTAAGTTTTTCAAGAGGTAAGTGATACAGATGGTCTGTTTTAGATGGTGATTAAAGTGGATTATAATTGTCACTTCTTATGTTCCGGGCTGGAACACAATGCAATAAATTGTCTGAAAATGCATAGAACCTTGTCAGAATGGATTGAATAATGTCCTTTTAGTAGATTAAGATGTTTTCTTTTGAAATTCTTTAGATAAATAATGTAAAAGCTAACTTCTGAAAAAGAAAAAAATCCATTGATTCAGTGATGAAAGAGTCCCTCTTAAACTTACTGTAACATGCTCCTTTTATTTTCCAGGTTCTAACACAGTGGAGCCTGCTGCACCTGCAAAGAGGAGAAGATCCAAAAGATCCTCATAGTGCCAGCAAGATTAGCTGTTAAATACATAATTACTAAATCCAGGTATACATAATTATTTAGACTACTAGAGTATTTCAATGTTGATGTTTTTTATTATCAAAAAGGCTTGGTGTCTTTTCACAAAATTTATTGGGGAATCATTTGATGAGCTGATTTTGTCCCACTTAATTAAGCCATTACCATGGCAACCACTTTTTCAGTGACAGGTCTGGAAAATTTTTCACTGTTTTTGCATTAGAATTATAAATTTGTACATTTTAAATGTATTTCCAATGTTTTCAAACATATTCTGTCCTTTTTCAGTGATTTATGGGAGTTTTGAAAAAATCCAAGATGACAGCCACAAAATCCAAAATGGCATCCTGTGACGTCATATGACATCACAAAAGGTTAATTAGACAATTGATCATTTGGAAATGCCAAGTATACCAAGTTTGGTTGGTATAATTTTAATTGCTTCTTGAGAAAAGTGGCTGTGGGCACTTTCTGCTGCCCCCTGCCTTTCCCCCCTGGGCTCATGAACCACAGAAAAAGCCCAGGCCAGATAGTGTTAATATGAAAATGATGAAATTCACATTTTTTTTTGTTTTTTTTATTTCTGTTTTTGTGTCAAATAAAACATGAATACATAAAAAACATTACACAGTGTGTTTACAGATTGTGAGAGGAAAATCATACTTAAAGATTCAATCCTTCCCAAATTGCCATTTGAAAATTTATTTCAATTAATTTCATTCTGGGTTTAAAGTTCTCTTCCTGTTTGCAAGCTCTTGATTTTTTAAAAATACCAATAATTCCCTGAGAATGATTCCCTCCAAAGTTAAGTGCCGGCGGGGGGGGGGGGG
>JANRMR010192919.1:0-10516 GCA_025434825.1 Bergia sp. 'catenularis'
ATTGGCACATGTCCTACAAGCTCATTGTTAGCTTTCAAGTATGTTCCAACAGCATATTCATCGTAATCCTTGGCTTCATTGCGATTATCCTCATGGAAGGTAAGTTTATCTCCCAAAGTTGGAGTCCATACTGACTTATAAATATGTTGTCCATATTTTGCCCAGGGCGCTAATTCGAATAAATACGGTAACTTGAAGAACAAATACAATCCAAATAACACACTGGTATTTACTTGCATGGGTACTTGGGAGACGAAGTTGAAAGTCCTTGACCTCATTGGCATTGAATACATGTCACCGACCAGTCTGAAAAAACATCAAATTTATTAATGTTTTGCCATGATGGTCCTTACAGTAACAGTTTTTAAAAACAGCTACTGTAAGGTTAGGTTCCATCAAAGCAACTACTGGACACACCCAGCCAGTTGCTGATAAGCTATTAGTGTTAATTTGGGCCACACACGAGCTATTGTCTTGCACGCAAAGTGTACCTTTTTCTGCCCTGCTTCCGCTGCCCTTAAAATCAAACCATTTTACAAAGTGGTTGAAAATTGACGTAAGCACACAAGAATATAATATATCGGATTTCCTGTAAGATTTGTTTTAAGGTGACGGTTAGTTTCCGCTTTAGATGGCCAGATTTGGTTTCACATTAAGCTAAAGCTAAATCCTTTCCTGAGCCAAGTGGCTCATAAGGCCGGCGCTTATCTCCGGCTTCCGTAGTGTTAAGCGGATGAGAGTCAGCAACTCCCCCTGGACAGGACACCAATCCATCGCAGGTTAGCCCCCAGCAGAAGCTGGTACTCATTTACACAGCTGAGTTGACTGGAGCAAGTCGGGTAAAGTGCCTTGCTCAAGGACACAACACAGTGGTCAGGCCGGGGTTTGAACTCACGAGCTTCAGGTTACGAGTCAGACACGCTAACCACTCGACCACTGCGTCACCGACATTAGGACATTTTAAAATCCATTGAAGTCGGTACTGTCAACACCCAATAACATTTCATGACCAACTGAAGAACTCGATCGAAAAATACAGTTAACAGCAAAAACAAAGCTACACTGACACTGAAGATGATCACGTCTTTCCTACAACCGGGGGAGTTTCGCCCTTTTAAAATATAAAAGGGCCCTTTTTTATATCTAGAAGTATATGAAGGCCAAGGGTAAGGAAAACGTTTTTTCTTGTAATGAAGAACATAACTCACAATCTTAAAGATGAAAAAGATTAAGAAAAGTGGCCTGATGGGTCAAAAGGTTTGTTTATCCTTTTTTTTCCCATTACAACACATACCGTATACTAATTATAACTAAAATGGAAGGATATAATTTTCTGTTGTAGGTTTGGTCAAGAGGGCCGACGGAAGAGTAAGGGTTTGGCCTCTGGGTGGAGCTACCTGGATAAACCGACTTTATTCCGTACACCCCTAGAGAGTGTAACCCCCGGACGTCTTTGGTATATGGACTGGTTCGGCTTTGTTGAAAAGGCTAATTCAGTCATAATGAGCTTAATTTAGAGGGGAGGGAGGGAGGATCGTTTGGAAGGACTTTTATGTTCAGACAGGTTTTAAGTTGCTTTATTTGTAGCTCAACAGATTAGAAATAAAGTTTAGAGCATTGCCATCCTTTGTGTGTGTGTGTGTGTGAATGCAGAATAGGGGAGAAGGGGGGCATTACAGTCAATCATATTTTTGTAATTTTATAAAAACAATTTTAGAAAACATCAATTTTAGTATTGATCACTCTAATAAAATTCTTAGTATTCTTATCGTGGTACTCAAGGAAAACCAAACACTTTTTAAAGCAAACCCTTTCAAATAAACCTAAATACGAGCATCACATCACTGCAGCACAGACAGAAACAGGAAACTTTGAAACCTTGTCAGTTCATCCCACAACGAGAAGGAGGGAGGTAATCAATCTATCCAGGGGAGGGAGAGACCTTAGCAATCCATCTCCACAGAGGGAGGTTAAGGAGGTAATCATATCGATGCCACAGAAGGAGAGACCTAGTCAGTCCTTCCTCACAGTGAGAAGGTGGAGGTAATCAATCTATCCAGGGAAGGGAGAGACTGGGGCCGGGACGAAGGCCAAAAAACCTTCGAAGGTTCATTGGGGTTTTCTAACGAACCTTCGAACCTTCATTTCAGGAAGTACTTAATAAAACACTCTTGATCTCAGGCTCCAACACATGAAAAAACAATTACTATATGCCACTGCATGACCACCCAATGTATTCACCCTTCACTAAGCAGAGGTGCAGTCTGAGACACAAAATGAATCAAATTATCAGTCAGAATCCACGATTTTTTCCAATACAAAGTGCAAGTTTTTGATATGACTTCTCAATCGGGCATGACAATTCTTTGAAATAACAAACACACAAGCAAAAAAAAGTGTGAGAAGGGGCATTGGAATGATTTGACGGAGATAAATGCAATGCCCATTATTTACATGGAAATTATTCATATCGGGCTGGGTTTTGATGATTTTGAATTCAAACGCTTATCACTTCTCCCTTGACACCATAGAAGAAAGAGTGCAGTTCCAAGAGGCACAAAATTTGGAAGAAGAAATAAATTTTGGTTGACAAGGCCATACCTGTCTCAAAAAAGTACAAGAACAAGTGGGCAATTAATATTTTTAAAGAGTCACAGTTGTCTAGAAAAGTGAAAGTTCCCATTTTAGACTCTGGAGGTCTTTTCAAGAACTGCAACTTGGGAAGCACGACAGGAGTATTTACAGAATTGCAAGACATGGATGCTACCAGTCTGAACTACTGGTTGAGCAAATTCATGATGGAAGTTGCAAAGAAAAATGGTGAGCAAATTCCCCCAAAGACTGTGTATAGAATTGTGTGCACTATCAGATGCTATCGGGTAGAGAATGGAATGTGTTGATTAAAATGCAGATTTTTCCTTGCAGTGTCTTGATCATTTTTGATCTGAGATCAAGATCCCTAAAGATCTTGATTTGGTTTTTCATTGGGTATCAAGGTTCAGACACATGACCCAAATCAGACCACTCCATTGGCTGATTGTCATATGAATAATTAATGAGTTTGAGAAGGCGAAATTTAACTTTCATGACTTGTAAGGTATCTCAAGTTGAGGCTGTCTGGGTTATAATATCTCTAATGTTGGTTGTTTTTACATCTCATTCATAAAAAAATTGACCAGGTATGTTCTCATTGAGAGAATTCACAATGTGACTTTAAAGAAAGTTTCTGGCTCCATCAGGCCACCACTTTTCAAAAGTTACTGGCCCATACTGCAGCTGGCCCTAAGGAGTAACTGTAAAATATGCCTTAGGGCTATTCTAAGTACGTAAGTAAGTAAATCAACAAATAAGTTAGCTCAAAAGGAGTGTACAAAGCTGCTTTGTTTTATTTTGAACAAACTGTGACCCTGCACATGGTTTTGTTTTAGGTATGAGCCCAAACGTTTCTACTGGTTAGCTGCTCATATGCATTTCTATACCTTTTGTATTCTGTGCACGGTCAAGGCCAGCAAACAAAAGAAATGGAGAACAAAAACATATCACAAAGAAACTGGCTGAGTTTCATAACCAGTTTGTTCTATTAACTATGGTTAGTTTGACAGTCAGTTGACAGTTAACAGTTTGCATGGGATGGCCACTGATACCATGTAAGACAACCGGCAATACCAGCTATATTACTGTCCATACTTATATCAATAAGTTCTATGTTTATGGTTTTAAAAAAACTTTTTGAATTGGGTGATTATCTATGGTTTGATTATCAACTTGCCATCGACTGGTCGATACCTTTCGATACCAACTGACTACTTGTATCGATTTTCAAAACATCAATTATTGATTGCTTACGCCGAGAAGTTTTGCATTGCTACAGGTTAAGGTGAATAAACCGAATTAAAGATCAAATCACTCACCAATTTATACGAGCTTTAATAGAGATGTTCCCATAAGGCCATAGAAAAAAAAAGATATCTATCGGTATTTCATTGTTTGAAAACACAGCCAATTTCAATTTGGTACTTTTGATTAACTTTCTTGCGCGGTCAAAGACGAGAGTTTCATGAATGAGAGTTAACTAGAGACGCTCAACAAATATGTGAAACTCTCATCAACTCTCATCGAAATTCTGAACATGTTCAAAGCTGATGAGAGCATTCTAGAGTTGTCGAGAGTGCATGAAAGTTGGCGGTCATACTCTAGTGCTCATTTGACCCCGGACTTAATTGCCTCAAAACATTTTAAGTCAATGGAAATTCTCGAGTTCTTGTCTTACAAAAATAACTAAAAATACGACAAAAGTAAATTAAATGTATTTACTCACCTGGTTGTAGCTGAACGAAGCACTAAAAGCACTGTACAATAGGACAGAGCTAAAGTAAAAGTACATATCTGCAACTGAAACTCTTCCAGTGTTTCATTACGGCGCGGCCGCGCGCGAGCGATCCTCTCAAATTTCCAGTCTCAGCCAATCAGCGCTGAGGACTACATTTTGCGTAATTTGAACGGCAAATCTGAAGGGGGAGAGGCCGGAGGGGGTTATTTTTGACAGAGGTGAAATTTTGTCTACTGGGCATAGGGTGCTTAATTCATACCAGTTTTTAAGAAATGTATACTTTAAATAACCAAATATAATCCACAATTACCAGACCAAATAATCAATTTCGTATCCCCCATACAAGAAGTAAACTTCGTCAATCTCCTATAGAATAAAAATGTTCAACATTATTTAACTGACTGAATGAAATCAAGCAAAGTTCTTTCATATACTAGAAAACAAGTTACACCCGATTTCTGAAAATTTATATTTATAATTAGGGTAATACTAAGCTGATTCACGTCAGCTTTCCACCACACTTTTGTACGGCGAAAGCATACCATCTAAAAATTCGTGTTGATAAAACACATTTCAAAATTCGGAACAGAACGAACCATAGACGAACATAACACAAAAGTCCAGAAATGCGAATTAACGTTTTTTTTCCTCCTGATTTTCTGCAACTACCAACTCTTTCATTTATTTTAGTACCACGTCAAGAATTCATCGAATGAAAAATTTGCATTTGTACCTTTGGAGTTCTTGATGTTTAGAAACGCTTCAATCGTTGCCCAAAACCTGCTCAGAAATCCCAAACCTGTAACTCTATAGTTGACAAGTACAATCTGTACCAAGGAGAAGAGATGGGTGGGGGAGGAGTGGAGGGGGAGGGGGGGTTAAAAGTATAGGTACGGCCCCAACAATCCAACATAATAAAAACACAGCTTCAGAATTTGGAATGCACTTTAATTTTTGTTGTTTCGGCTCAAGTTATAATCTTTTGCCGGCCTCAGTTATCAGCTATCTCCCAGCCAAACTCCATTCAACCATTTGAAACCCTTAGGGAAAATTAGTGACTCTTCTGCAAGTTGGCTTGTACTTGTGTTGTCTTATTCTCCATGTTCTCGGATTATTCAGATTTTCAAATATAATGTTGAGAATGAAGGATTAAAACTGGAAAACACTTCATCCATTGAATCCGTCCCATCCACAACAAACTTCAATCTATATCATGAAAACATGTTTGACACAAACCGATAGTTTCAGACACTTTTCATTTCAACCATTGCGGGCGAGACCCTTGAAATTCGTTCTGAATACTTGACCGAGTTTCAGTTTGACGATACTTCAGCATCATAGTTATAAAGAAAAAGTATTAATAGTTGGTCTATATGTAAGTCCAAAGTAAGTGACAAACTTGTATTCTTCTTTTCGTATGTCACACAATCTGAAAATAAAAATTGATTACCAACTGACAAGAGAAAGAGCTTTCAGTGAAATAACTGACCACTCAAATGTTGTAACGATTTATTAGATGGGAATCTTCATAATCACTCAGCTTGTACAAGTAATGTCAGTTCTCGACTCTCATCCTTGCTTTCTGTACGAATAACTCATTTAATATAAAACGAGCTACTTGTCCGTAAACAATCGGCGACTAAAACTTTCACAAAGCCATTCACTCATTCACGTTATGATTTTATTTCATTCGCAGAACTGTGCCATCAGATGGAACAAGTTCCGTGTGGGTAAGGGTGAGGGGTACATGCAATAAAGGAGTTTTCTCAAGCAACAATATGAAGTGCTGTTAATCCTCGTCCCAGTCAGGGTTGGACTTGGGTTTGGGTCCTCCAGCAGGCTTGGCCATGATAATCTGCAACGAGAAGACAGTTGAGTAAAACTATCCAATAATTAAATATTTAAATGCTTGCGCCCTGGGCGTTTATTAGATCATTTACGGTATACCGAGCCAGTGAGTAGAAGTAAAAAGAAAAGGAAAAAACTTTAGATAAATAGAAACACAGTAAAACACCTTCACCGCTGAGACGCACGCACTGGTTTGGTTCATGCTAATGATGGATATTCTGTCGCTGGGCACTTACACCAGAACAAATTTTGACCGTTGAAGAAAGACAAACCAAATGTCAAGGTTCTCTTGTGTTTGCAGGCGCAGCTGTTTTGGTCACGTATAAATGGCCGGAAGTGATCAGCACTGGATAACCCGAGTTTGTGTAGCCAATCACAGCACGCGAAAACTGGTATTCACTGGTTTGGTTTATACTAATAAGCGATAGCAAATGAGACTTGAAGTAACAGAAAAGTTTTACCTGATCTACTCGAAGCACAGTGGAAGCAGCGTTTGTGGCGAACTTGATTCCCCAGTACTTAACAAGATAAGCATCTAGGATACCAGCCGCAACCACGTCCTTCACTGATACACCTTCCCCCTAACGTAAGAAAAAAGTAATGATATTTCGGAGTGAGTGTCATAAGAAGTCCAGAAGTATCACACGTTCTCCATCGTTTGTTTTTCCATTCGATCGTTTTCGCAGCGTTTATACCTGTGTTCAATCGTTTTTCATCGTTTGTATGAGTGGATGGAAGGCCAATACGGAAGATAGGTTTCGTTATCAATTCGTTTTACATACATACATATACATATATATACATACATACATACATACATACATATACATACATATACATACATATACATACATATACATATACATACATATATGTACAGGTGCTCCCCGCGGGGCTTTTCAGCTACCTGTTCACAACAAGTGTTTGGTTCAGTGGTTTGAGGGACTTAGCCAGACCGCTAAGTTCTGCCCTCAGTCAACAGACCACAACACCGGGATTACCCTACTCTTTTCGATAAGTGTGTGGGTTCTTTTAAGTCCCCCGATAGAACGTCGAGAGACTAGACCAACGGCTGAACGTCCCTGTCCACGGACGAACGGTTTTCAAACGAAACGCATAATATGTGCGGACGGGACCTCAGGCACACTTTAAGTCACACAAGCACAAATTATCCAAAGAAAGACTAATAAAAGGCAAGTGCTTTTAGCCTGTCCTTGGATGATTTCAGCCACATTAGTAGGTGTTGCAAGCCTGAGGACCGGCCACAATATTACGCGTAATTGTTTCAATCAAGTGTGGCCACCCTCTGAAACTCAATGAAATGGGCCAATTCCGAATTACGCTTCAATTCAGGTGAACAATAACATGAAGTCGAGAGCAGGTGCTAAGAAATACGTATGGAAAGTTGGCACCTCACCTCGACATCATGTTACTGTTTGCAGGAACTGAAGCGTAATTCGGAATTGGCCCATTGTTGCACGCAATGTTGCACAAGCAGAATCTGATGCTACTTCTGCAATGGTGTGCACAATGTTGCATGCAACAATTTCAGTGGTAGACACATACAATTTAGCCACTGAGCGCAATACTGCGTGCATAGTACACTCAACACAAATCAAGCTATCAAACTGAAAACAAACCAAACAACCGGAGATAGCCACATAAAGACTCAGTGAGTAACCGACAGAAAGACACACATGAAGACAACCAAACAAAATTGGCTTCAAACATTTTTAAGTCCATCGGAGCGAGAAAACAAAGACAGTTGGAATTAGACAAAATGATATACTACAGACTGAAAGACAAAGGAGTACAGACAAATACAAAACTCTCACCACTGCGAGCAGGAAATGCTCACCTCAATATCGAATCCTGCGTTCTTCTCTCCCGCCTGATGCGCTGCGTACAGTTTGGATATGACTTCAGTAAAATTAACCCCAGCATTCTCGCCAAGAGTCTTGGGAATGACCTCCAGACATTCAGCAAACTTCTGAATTGCATACTGATCCAAACCTGCACATGTCTGAAACGAAGATGAAATATGATTAATAAAACAGAACAGCCTGCACTAGCTGTTTGGAAAACAAAATTTCACCTTGTAAAATTCTAATTTAACATACCTCCCTTTTTGATAATAACTTATCATAACTTACAATTCCATAAATCGTTTAGGTTACATTAACATGCAGAAAATATTTCAAAACACTAGAAGTATCAATGCGTACTAGTTCGACCTCATGAAGCTATCTCCAGAGTCGTTAAAAATATCTTTAGAGATTTGTAGCCAGTGAAATTCTCTACGTACAGTTACTTCCAACTTCTCGTATCAGTAGTCTGGCTGGCCAGTGATGAAAAAGGCTAAGATTAAAACCCTACTACTACTCATTAATATTTATAATATAATTTTTAAAATAAACCTCAGCATAAGATGAAATTTGTTTAGCCAGTTCAATTTCCACCGCCCCTGCTCCGGGTAGGAACCGTGAGTCTCTTGTAAGAGCCTTAAACGTGTTCACGCCATCATCAACAGCTCTCTCAATGTCGTCCATGATATTTTGGGTTGAGCCCCTGATCACGACCGTCGCTACTGCTGATTCCTCCCTCTCTGTTCGAAAGAAATAACAAGCGATTGCAGAAATGGTTGCAAATTCACCTTTTGTCACTGGTTATGACAAATATCGCAGGAATTTTTAGTTTACTGTATAGTGAGCTGAATTATATTTGCAACCAAATGGAATGTAACTAATTGTTCATATTTCATTACAAAATGAGCCGGTTGCAGGTCCTTGGGCCTCTGCTAAAAAATGGACCAGTCAGCCACATTCTTGAAACTGCTGTGTGAAGATGTCTATCAACATCTGAAGCTGAAAGACCAGTAAGTACCATCACACCACATGTATCAAGGCTATAAATAAGTATCTGGTTGTTTTAAAATGAACTACTGGTATGTGCATCCCTTTACCAGGTTTCATACAACTTTGCAATTTTGGAAATCCAGGATTTCAGAAATTTCTTCAAGATTTTTCCAGTATTTTAGTTGAAATCACATTAAATATAAACGTTACAAATTTTATACTGTTTGTTAAGACAACCGAAAGTTTTTGATTTTAATTCTTCAAGATAAAACTTTTGATTTTAAGACAGTTTTCAGGACTGTCTAAAATTCCATAACTAATCCTGGAGTTTCCAGAATGAGAACAAATTGTAGGACTTTCCAGGAATTCAAGGCGCATATAAATTCTGTAACAACTTGAAAAAAATTGAGTTAAAGTCATTCTCAGATCTAGTGTTCTTCACCCGTGGAAGCAGCACTACATTGAATTCATCGCTCCAGAAACTACAAAGGGACTGAGTATGTGTTGTTGATCAACAAAAGTTGGTATCATATGTTTTTTACCATAAAGCCTGGTTCACACTTGTAAAATAAGCATAAGCACAAACATAAGAAATTTAAATAAAAAAAAAGACAATGATACACTTGTGTGAGCTTGTTCCATCTCGTCGCACACTTGGTATTCCTTTGTCTTTTCCTTTGTTATTTAAATTTCTTATTCTTGTGCTTATGCTTATTTCACAAGTGTGAACCAGGCTTAAGAGTTGGGTGTAAAATTGACGTTTCAAGTGTTAACTCTTCATCAGAGCAGACTTCAGTTTACTTGCCTACATAGAACAAGGAAGTGCTCAAATGAGTGTAGAGTTATACCCAGTTCATTCATGGCAAAGTAACATAATTAATAATTATCTATGCTCAAAAGTATTTTTGGAAATCTGGAAGTTGTCAATTTGCTGACTTTTCTATGATCGCTTCCATGTATGACAAAAATGTGAGCTCTGGAAACAGCTTGTTATCACTGAAAACAGAAATTCAGTTTGTGGCATAGAAAAAGGACCTATTATTGACAATTCAATTATAAAAGCTAATTAGAATTTTACCTTGTTTGAATATTGTAACTGACGTGTCACCAATTTCTGAGACATACACCAGGTCACAGTATCCCATCTCCTCAGCTGTTGGTGTTGTCTTAAGAATGAAGGGCAATCCAAGATTAACAAGTCTAAGTAACAAACACTTCACATATATACTATACTTTCTAGTCAAAAAACCCCTAGAACCAGGAAACACAGTGTTCAGACACTCTCAAATAGTCTCCACTTAGAACAGCGACAGCAACAACAACAAATGAAATAACAATAACAATGACAACAACAATGATAATAGCAATAAAAATTACCGGTTTAACCCTTTCAGCCCCAGCCAGTCTATCAACATCTATTTTCTCCTTACAATATCAATACAAAACAATTTGTTTGGTGGTGAGAATAAAGGAATTGATCACA
>JANRMR010192930.1:0-19554 GCA_025434825.1 Bergia sp. 'catenularis'
CTCCTCCTCCTCCTCCTCCTCATAGTTTCATAGTCTCTACCTCCTCCTCTACATAGTCTCCTCTTCCTCCTCATGCCTTCAATAAAAAAGAGCTGTTGGGGGGGCGTGTTCTACACAATATCCCACAAGTTGATCGTTGATCATGCTTCTTCCCATTTTTGTATTGCCAGTAATGTTTTCCAGTTAAATAAACGGTAAACCAGATTACTGATTGATTTTGTGTTAACAGGGACGGCCAGGGCGGGGGGGTGCTCGTGGAGAACAAGGACCCCCCGGGGCCAGGGTGAGATATGCTTTGAATTCTATATGTACAAAATACTTGAGATTAATTCATTCGTCTGTAGTCTTCTGGCAGCTGAGGATATTGACAGACATTTTTTTAATTGCTTACTTTATTATTGGCATTAGGTTAAATTACAAAATTTCTAACAAAAACAAAAAAATAAATTACAAAATAGCTTAGAGAATAATAAATCAAAAATAAATACGTACAAATGTAAAGCAACCACTATATTATCTGCCACTGCTAATTTGATTACACTTTCACAGCCATCTATTTGTCATAATAAAATGCTAAAGCTCCTCTCCTTTGTGTAATGCTTAGGCCCGGTTTAAACGTCGCACTTCACATGTGCCGAACTTAATACCTATTTGGGTTGACTCAAACTATTAAATTCGACATCCGATTTAGACGTCGACTTAAATTCTGTCGCATTTAATTCATGAGCAGGTTTTCGTTCGTTCCTAGGCCCAATTTTCATTTCGAGTTTTCCATTCAATTTCAATATTTGAGTATGCTGCATTAAAACGTTTTTGTGCTGTGGGTGTGCTTTCAATTTTTGAGATCAGCTCAAGATATATTTCTTTTTGCTTTAATTTAGATATGGGTTTTGATTTTTTTTTTAACCCAAAGATATACTTCTTTGCTTATACCTGAGGGGTTAATCCTCCTTCTGAATTTCAGTTTCCATCGCCATTGTATTGGGAGAGCGTCTATGTAGCTCATCAAAAAGAAAATATCTGTTGGCGTGAATCCGCAAGTTTCAAGTTTCTTTGCTTTAACAAAGCCTCCGTTTACACTCAAGAGATCATTCATTTTCGACAGCCCTTTATTTCTTAACTTTTTGTTGTATATCATTTTGTTTTCCACCAAAATATTTCTATTATTCCCTAAAAGTTCTTCCCTTATGTCCTGATCGATGCCGGCATTAGAGGGTGGTTTTAGTGAGCTCCATACTCTTAGGCAGTTCCTATAAAAATGGGGAATGTCATTTTAAACTTTCGAAACGTCGAAATCGCACTGAAGTAGAAATTTTCCGCCATATCTTTTAAAGTGAAAATCAAGTATATTTTTCCATGTTGAAGGATAGTTTTGAAGGTATCATTTAAGGCACATCATTTGTTGAGCCTTAATAGAGATTAGAGGATTCGATGTGAACCATTTTAAGTCCGCCTTTACGTATTCCCTAATTGTAACAGATCGTTTAACTTTGTCTTTACCTTTCCATAAGAATTCGTACAGTAGGGAATTTATCTCTTTCAGTTTTTCTGCGTTAAGGAAAATTATGTTGGAACGGTAACTGATTTTCGGAACAATAAAAGTTTTCATGATTTGCACTTTGCCGAAGGCTGTCAGGTTTCTCCACCACTCGAGATTCAGAGTTTTTTCTATGGAGTGAATAACTTTATCGTAATTCAATTTGGTTTTTGGTTTTTCCTTTGTTTGGCCTTTTCTTTCCCGCATTTCATTGTTTATTGTCTTACTTTGTATTTAACAAGATCCCATAGGACTCTTTTATCGCTCACGTCTTTGGATTCTTTGATCCATTGTGAATATTTTTCGTTTGATATTGACAGACATGCAGTTTCATTTAATCATAATTTGTTGCTTCGTGGAAGATTATATGATCATTCTGCTGCAAACTGCTTCCAGGTCTAATCGAAAGGTTTTCATCCAAGTTTAAACACTTTTTCTAGAGGTAAATAACAAGTGCACTATATGCGGACAAGCATGATTTCCATTCTAACATCACGAAAATAGCAACATAACAATTTCGATAAAACCTAAAAACAAGAAATGTTTTTGCACGAAGGCGAGATTTCCTAGACCCGTTCCTCGTTTACGTGCCATAGTTTCAGCACCACTCCACTTATTTTTATGGTAATTCAAAACGGCGCACGATCAAAGTTAAAATGTGCTACTGAAAAACAGTAATCCAACAGCCTTTAGATTGAGACAATTGCCTGATCCTTTAGATTACCCAAAGCTGCTCTCTTTTGGGTACATTTTAACGAAATCCTACGTGTACAAGTAATCATCCAGAAATTATGATAAAAACGTGTAGGAGAAACATTTACACAATGCGATTATATTGTTGCATGCGTCTACCCGTATACGACAAATCGAGACTTGATTTACACCGTACGACAGGCTCACAACATGACGCACGCGATATGCGTGAGCTTGCGTGATCCATGCCTTATTTGGCGCCGTCAAAGATGGCGGAACGGACGACTTTGGCAGTCACTTCGCTTCTGAAAAAGGAAGCAAAACGAAAACGTTCAGCCTGGCAAAGGGAATGGCTTAAACGGAGATGAGAACCGAAATGTGCAATCAGTTGCTTGCGGAACTTAGGCTCGAGGATGCCCTGAATTACCGAAAGTACTTGCGAATGGACATTGCAATGTTTATAAGTTTTCTTGCGATTGTTGTAGGATTTTGAAACATGATTTAAAATCCTGCGACAAGACTTAGGTCGCATGCGTCATGTCTTAGAGTAGATTTACACGACGAGATTTCGCGTTGCGTGCGTCAATCGCATACAACAATCATATCATGTTAATCGGCCTTTTAGGCGTGTGCGGAGGTGTGCGCGTGTGATCGCACGCCTCTCATTGATAAGACCTGATTAATTAATGTTTCTTTCGTATTTTTAGTTTATTGTTTTCATTTCAAACAGCTGAAAGTATTATAAAACAAAAGTGTAGTTCAATATGATGTCAATCTCAAGATATTGTCAAAACCAAACGTACACACGTTGGAGATCTTAAAATTTCCTGTGAATTTTTCAATAATGTCACATTTGGTCGAAATGTATTTTTCGTGTCTAAATGCATTGTTAATCCCATTTGGTTTACCAGGGGAGGACAGTCGTTACCTGTGTCCCCCAGAGACACTCTTCGAATGGTCAGCGGTTTGATATACAATTTCATTACCTTTATGAATAATAATTCTACTCATTTCAAAATTTTCTGGAAAAATACACTAAGAGAATAAGCCATTCATTGTTTCTTAATCTTCCTTGCGGAATGCGTTTAATTATATCTACTTGTACCAATAATTTTTTTGAAGAAAATGGTTCGTATAAATACAGTTGTTGATGAGTCTATATTGTTCGCGATGACAGGGACGACCCGGCGCGGATGGACGACAAGGTTCTAAGGGGTCTCGGGTACGTATGTTTTGGTTTAAATTCGCCTCTGATATGTTTATTTAAGTAATGATTTCGCTTTGTAACTGCTTGTGCACTTATGCATCGAATCCAAATGAACTCGTTGTGAAATTCGATGGCAAATTTTGATTTTTCGAAAGGCTTTCTAATATAGTATCAAGAAGGATTTCTGTCAAATTTTATTAACTCCAGCTTCATACCTACATCAAACCTACTTTAAATTAACATGCAATACTTCTTTTCTCAAATTGTTGGTTTTGTAATTTATTTTTTAGTGCCTGTCTTATAAATTGTACAGAATCTCTTGTTATAATATGCTATTATTTTTCAGAATCTTGTTGTCGCTGTTATGTGTTCCTAATAGAAATAATTACAGACGTGTAACATTGTGCCTTTAACAACATTTGTTATCCTCTAAATAGAATGATAATACAGTACGGGGAAAATACTGTACGCGTGCCTGGTTAGTTCAGCCTCTTAGCTCTCGGCCTGCTAGACAGGCTCGATTCATTCTTTGTTCATTGCGTGACCTGTCGCTGCACCGGCTGTCACGCCGTTTGCCATTAGTTTCATCGGCCTCACGTTTGTCAGTTCGTAACGTTTATTGGATTCCAACGTAAATAATAAACAGATATTTATGTACATGTATGTTCTTTTTTGTGTATTTTTTATGTAGATGTATTTTTTTTTGTTAGGGATATCGAGGAGCCACAGGGTTCAAAGGATTCAGGGGCGCCAAGGGTGATCGGGTGAGGTTTAGCTGCTGCATGCCAGAAACTTTTGTGTAGTTGTCTTCTTGCAGTATGCTATTTTGCTATTACAAAATTTGCTTTTGTTCCGGGTCTCAAAGATGCAAAACTATATATGTGGCCATATTTTGTTTCATTAATCCAACGAAAATTAGAAATACACCATGGAGACCTGGAACGAGCAAAACGTAAGAGCAACTGGCTTATTCAAATTACAGTTTAGGTTCGAAACCGTTTTCTTTGTTTTGTTTTTGAAAATTTTTTGCCTTCAGTAAAACAGCTTTCTATAATAATATAAATAGTTGTACGCTGTGATGTATGTCTGTTCGTAAGGTAAGTGTATAGTTACGTAGGTATATGTATAGAGGTATGTAGCTATGTGTATACGTATAAATATCTTATTTCTTAAAGAGCGACATGAAGTACTTTAACCCAGCCTTAGCTCTACAGAGTTTTTACTAAATTTTCACCGTGAAACACTTAGTCTGCTACCTACGAATTGTTATTTTAACATTCCCCAGAAACCTATTTACATAGAAAACCGCAATGACTGCCTAAATCAGGCTATATTTGTACGAAGGAGTAAAATCAAACATGGGTAAGAATTTTAACCCTTATCTAGCTCTTTTAACTAGGCCTAGGGAGGCAAAGACAATAGTAAAACTGGCCCATGGACTAACCTCAAATATTCAACTCTCATCAGGGCAATAATGGTGCACATGGCTCTCAAGGAAATGCTGGAGAAATAGGCGAGCCGGTAAGTCGTCGGTGCTTCAACTGGAACTCATAAACCCTTGTTTCGTTTCATGATACATTTCCTACAAAAGACTCGGAAGCGGGAGGGAAATGTTACAAATCCGCCCAAGCATTTAAATCCTGACTCTATTTCACACCTGCAAACACTATTTTCTGTTAATACACTTTTTAAGACTGAATTGAAGAAATCGATACCCTAATTTAGACCAAACCTCAGTGTAATTGAAAGAGAATTAACTCTATGTTCACAGATTCTCGGTAAAAAGTTACCGGTGCTCTTTTCCAGACTAATCAGGCAAAATTTATCTCTCTGTTCTAAAACAACTCGACCTGGTTATCGTGTCCTTAAGGGTGGCGTACTCCCATATAGTCACTTATGAGGAGTACCCCCCACCCCTCCCCCCTTCCCCGTAATTTTAGAAGATGGGTGATAAGATAGGTCATATTCAAGTTTTGGAAGATGGATGTAAGTAGTTAAGAAAGTGTTATTAATTTTGTAATATTCGACTTTTAATTTCCTTAGGGAGATCGAGGACCCGCCGGGCCGCCTGGCGAAGAGGGAGGGCGTGGACCAAAGGTGATTTCGTAGTTCCTTCGAGCTGTGTCTTTTCAGTTTATTGGGGACATTTTAGCCTATCAGGGCTGTTCGACACTTTAAGACATTTTGTATTTTGCAGTCGGAAAAAAAGTTGCGCAAACTGTTGGAATGACATTCACTGAGCGAAATTTTCAATTTACAGCAAAATCTACTTTAAAACAATTATGTGGAGAAAGCCCAACTTGACTTGCGGAAATTTACAAACTGATTGCCTTGTAAGGCAGGTTAAAAGACGCATGCAGATTTTAAAGTGCCTATGAAGCAAAATTCTTTTCGGCATAATTTTAAAATATACTGTTTG
This sequence comes from Bergia sp. 'catenularis', assembly GCA_025434825.1. Classification (NCBI taxonomy): domain Eukaryota; kingdom Metazoa; phylum Cnidaria; class Anthozoa; order Zoantharia; family Parazoanthidae; genus Bergia; species Bergia sp. 'catenularis'. The sequence continues at coordinate 5,857 of JANRMR010192930.1, forward strand.
AAATACGCAGTTCCAAAGATTAAGAAGGTTATGACAAAAACTGCGGATTTTACAAGCGCTGAAAGTTGTGCTATTTTACCTTCAAAAATGGCATTTGAATCGCGCGGCCGTGACGTAAGTTTGTTTGATAGAATTCAAGCTAATATGCCCGATAGTAAGAAAGGAGAGCGTATTGCGTTGCTGGTGCACCGAGCAATAAGAGTTGCACAATTATCTCTCGGAATTTCGCCTTATCGACTGAAAAATCAAATGGCGCAACAAACTTGAGCACACAAACTGACGTCCCACTCAATAAATTCGTACCCAGTTCCCTGACCGTTTTTGAAGGCAAAATTGCTCAACTTTCAGCGCTTGTAAAATCTACAGTTTTTGTCGTCGGCTTTTCAAACTTTGGAATTGTATATTTAAAACAGTATATTTTTAAACTGTGCCGAAAATAGTTTCACTTCATAGAGATATAGGAGTTTTCTGATAATTTCTTGGAAAAGTTACAACATTTTTGAGTAATGATTTTAAGGGTTCCCTCCGTAGTGGGGTTAGAAACTTACGCTCGGCAACTTTTGGAGTTTTCAACAACATTTTGTGCTTCAAGTAACCTTGAGCAACTTTTCCTCCCACATCATCTTTTGAGCAATAAATGTACTTATCAGAGGTATCAAACACACAGTTTAATTTCTTTCAAATTTTACAATTCGGATTGAATCCAGTTATAACAACAATACTCAGCGATTCAGCGATTATAGATTACCTCGAGGTATCTGTTATGATCAGATATAACAGTTTCAAGAGTTTATAAATCTTTGCGAAAATCTTTGGCTCAGTTTTTCGAAAACACATTTTTCGTTGTAAAAACCTTCCAAAAGGCTACCTATGTTAGTTAAATGTAACCTTAAATGTATGATAATTACATTAATTTATTGGTAATAGTTGCCGACAAATAAATTCAGGATTAATAACTTGTCTTCTGCTCTTCAGGGTGTGATGGGAGAACAAGGCATTCCTGGATACCGAGGATCGAAGGGAGAGAAAGTAAGTTATTACGTTTTGCCTTCTACATGCGGGAACTTGCAGCATAACTTACATCACACTGTGTCGCACGACTGTCGGGCGTTTGTTGGTCGATGCTTCATACTTTGCCAACTCTTCAATTGCACTTTGCCAACACTTTACCGATTCTTCATCGACGCTTTCTTACCACCCATATAGATGCCAATCTTTCTTTTTTGCTTGCCTGGCGTGAAAATTTTATTTGTCTCGAAGAGAAAATAGTGAGGCCCGCAGGCCAAAAGCCATTTCTGGAGTCAGTTTTTCATAATTTTAGTCTTGTAGCTTTTTTTCTATTTGGTCAGCATGCCGCTTTATACTCAGACTCTTCGCTGCGCAAGTTCTTGTTTGACGACATTTTGATGGAAGAGTCGATTTTAGATCGACTGACTATAATCTCAGATTACCCAGATCGCACACGACCGTGAAAGATCTGGTGCGGGATAGATCCAGTTGATGTCAATGAGTGCATTGAGCAATCAGCGTGAAGTGCTAAGTTTGTTGCAATAAAAGTTTAACTATTTATTATCTCTTAGTTAAGATATTTCTAGCAAGTTGTAGTATTTTATAAAAAGTGTGAAATTTTGTTTGAATGGCGTGATTGTGTGAGATTTGGTCAAAAGCGTCCGACTTGGAAGTCTGAACCGATTGACACATGATACTGACTGACATTTACTGACATAAAACTAATGAAGCAATTATCTTGTCATTTTGTGGAGTCATACAAAGTCTGTTAATACGAGTATGACTGTAAAAGTTTGCTTTTAGATGCAAAGTGTATAATTTCAACTATACACTTTGCATCTAAAAGCAAACTTTACACAATCACGCTATTCAAACAATACAGACCATTAACAGGGATATACACTGATTCACTGATGCGCTTTGTCCCAGGGTAGCGCAGGTAAAGCTGGCAAGAGAGGACACAGGGGGGAGCGAGGAGATAAGGTAACAGTAACGAACATTAACAGAGTGTTGTAAAAGCTGGTAGTATTAAACTACTCCACAATGAAATTAGACATTTTAAAGGGCTTTTCATGGCTTGCGCTTGCTCAAAGATTTATTGACTATAAAAACAAATTTTATTGTGAAATATCTCTAAATAAGCACTCTTCAGACACCAAATTAAGTCTTTCAAGAGCCAGACGGTACTGATTGTCTGTTTAAGGTGGCAATTACGTTGGAGTTTAGTTGTTTGTTCTGTAATGTTCATGTTACGGCCCCGAACACAAACTAATAAATTGGCTCAAAATGTTTCGAACCTTGGGAGAAGTGACTGATTAAATATCTTTTACTGAATAGGTTAACGTGTTTTCTTTTGAGATTATTTGGATAGATAATACAAAAACGAGAGAAAATCCGATGATTCAGCCTGTTCAGATCCCCTTTAAAAGGTTGGTTTTCGAATTTATTGCTCAGCTCTGTTTGCTGAGCAACGCAAAATAGAAGGAATCCGATTTGTATATCAAAGACAGTTATGATTACCACCACACAAGTTTTTTTTTAGCCAGATTATCATACATATTTCAGTTCCCGAAGAACTCCTTTATTAAACTCTCAGGCGTAGAACCAAAAGCCAGTTTGTTAGCTAACTGTTATTTGAATAAGTCACACTACTGAATAAAATGATAGCTATTGCTTTCTTTTTAGGATAAGCTGATTGTTCTATTACTTGTGATCTGTCAACTCTGACCTATTTTTACATAGAGACAGTATCGCTCTAGTCTAATATGTTTAATCACTCGAATGGTTACAGACCGAACTTGACTCCACTCATTCCTATTACCATTACAAATTAGTGATCTACGTTGTGCTGGGAACTTTATTCAGTGGATAGAGTCCAACATTTGTGCAACCGAGTTCACACAAGCAGATAAGGATGTATGCGCGTTTTAAAAAGTTGGGGCAAGCTGTAAATCCGCTTCAGCATTCATAACTATAGTTTGTTTCAATATTCCAAGAAATGAAGCCATCCGTATTTGCAGCATTTAAGGCTTATTCTTTTCCTCCTCCTCCTTCTTCTTTTTTCTTTTTCTTCTTCTTCTTCTTTTTCTTCTTCTTCTTCTTCTCCTTCTCCTTCTCCTTCTCCTTCTCCTTCTCCTTCTTCTTCTTCTTCTTCTCCTTCTTCTTCTTCTTCTTCTTCTTCTTCTTCTTCTTCTTCTTCTTCTTCTTCTTCTTCTTCTTCTTCTTCTTCTTCTTCGTCTTCTTCTTGTTGTTGTTGTTCTACTTCTTCTTCTTTTTCATTTTCTTTCTCTTTTTAATATTATTGTATATTAAGCCCATCACACTCTAGCCGATTTTTCGTCGGGAGACTCCCAATTTCTTTTTTCGCGGACAGAAAATCGACTAGTGTGGGGTAGTTCCCGACAAGCCATGACAAAATCGGAGTTTGTCGTGCAAAAGTTAAACATGTTCGATTTTCAGACGTCCTGACGGATCGTGTCGGCTAGTGTGTGATGGTCCCCAACAATTTGTCGGCGACAAACATATGCTGCAACCAATGGAAAAAGGTTATTTCGCCACGTGAGTTTACAACAAGAATCCAACATGGCGGAACAGCTGGTACCTGCAGAAGATCAGCGGCAAAAAATCGGCTAGTGTGTGATGAACTGTGCAGCCAGAAAAATTTGACTTCGACAAAAAATTGGGAGTTTCCCGACGAAAAATTGGCTAGTGTGTGATGGGTTTTATTGTTATTACTGTTGTTGTTATTATTATTATTATTATTATTATTGTTATTATTATTATTATTATTATTGTTATTAGTATTATTGTTATTAGTATTATTGTTATTATTATTATTGTTATTATTATTATTGTTATTATTATTATTGTTATTAGTATTATTGTTATTAGTATTATTGTTGTTATTATTATATATATTTATAACCACGTTATGACCAACTGGTAAATGAAGTTCTTTCTTTCCGTTTTTTATTAATTGTTTTAAAATTTGTTCTACATCCAAGGGCTACAAAGGAATTGCCGGACCGCGTGGAGCTCAAGGGCCGAGGGTACAATATTTGCAATATATTTTTTATTATTCAAATACGCCGCCTGCTTTCACGCAGCTACAATCTACTTTTTGTGCGTCGGTAGAACGTTCTTGGTAGATAAGACACGTTTTCCAAATGAGTGTTATAAGCGTTCGCTACTGGACATAATGCTTATGGGATTACATTGGAGAAAAAAAATTGTGGTTAAACTACAGCAATGTCGCGTTTTTCAGAAACCGTACCGTAACTCATGTTCGCTTTTATTTAAAAGCTTCCACCCCCATTTTAATATTACATAGCACTTTAAAAACATATAGAATTAAAAAGAGCAAAATAAAAGTTACAATGATAAATCAGCACAACAATTGAAAAATGAGAAAAAGTTGAAGATGAAATTTGAAAGATACAATAAAAAGCAAATATGGTGGATGGTTACCAGAAATTCGGGTATCAAAGGAGCAGACCTGCCAAACCCCCGAGGGTCAAAAATCACGAGTTTCACCAAACAAAATCGTGAGATTCAGGAGAAAATCGTGAGATTTAAATAAAGAATTCTTGTTTTGGCAATTTGTATTGATTAAAGACCGTTAGATAGTGAAATCCCAAATCCCGTTCTTTCTTGTCTTAAAGTTCCGTTTACTGCCGGTGTTCCTTGCTGTAAGAGGATGTTGCTTTCTTTGAGGATTCCAATAGCTCTTCAGCTGAATGCGTGCCATCTGTAGCAAGGTGTAGTTGCTGGGTAGGCTAGTTTCATGGCTAAGATGCTTGACAGAGTTCCATCCAGATTTAAGCTTGATATAAAAATTCTGGAGGATTTTTTTCTAAAAATCGTGAGATTTCAGGGCCTTGTCGTGAGATCAAACTTTTGAGTTCTACCAACTCAGTCGAGCCGCTAAACTTCAAGCTTCAGTTTCCTGATTTGATTGGAAAACATTCAAGTCTTAAATGTTCCGTAAAACCGGGACTGCTTTCTTTTTTTTACTTGATGCACCATAGCTCAAAGAACCACTTGAAGTCTTGAATTAACTTTAAATTTTCTCCTATTTGTGCGATTGCAATTACATTCAAAGGCAAACAAATTATTGTTTAGTCGTTATTTACCGCTTGATTCTGGGCTTTTCATCGCTGACTCCAACTTAAATTGAGATATGTTGTTACTTTGCACTTCTAGAACCGAAAAGTGTAAGTTTTAAACAATATAGCTATGACTCGTTACTCAGTTTGCCAAATGTTTTTATAAAATTATAAATTAAGATCATCTGATCAAAGCATGTGCCAGCGAGCCACGGTGACGGTCGGCAAAAAAAGGCAGGAAAAATGGAGCCAAATTGTGAGCGACGCGCTCTTGCGACCATCGTTGTACATCAGCAGTTATAAATCGCTCAGGAACGAATCAGATTTGCTTGTTTTCAATAAATCACGGCAAATTTCTACTAATAATGTTTAGACTTTGAGAGTTTTACATAGCTTGCGAGGTAAGAGTTGAGAATGTGTGCGGAAGTGGCAGAACCAGAACCAGACATAAACTGCTAATGTTCTGAATGTGATTGACTTTCCAGGGCGAACGAGGAAGGAAAGGATCCGATGGTGAACCTGGAAAGAATGGCGACCCTGTAAGTTTAATAAAGTAGTTGGTTTGTAAATCTGATCATTTTCAAGAGTGGATTTATGGAGGGACCAAGGGGTGCAATTCGTTCAACTAACATTGCCTAATGTTCTTTGTTCTCAGAAACTCCAGAGATTAATTGTAACCCTAGAATAGTAAAAGTAGTATACACCTTAAATGTATTTTTTAACATCGGAAGAAAGACTGTTGTCAATAGATGCCCTAGATACTAAAACTAATTAAAAAAAACAGTAGGTGAAGACGCATTATTCTGGAGACTTTCTACTGTATGTATATTACATGGACGCGCGGAGATACGAATTTTTGAGTGTTGACAGTATCTCGTCCGAGGGATGTTTTCTACACAAGAAGATAAAATTCGTATCTCCAAACGGCCATGTAATGTTCTGTTCATTACATTAATATATAGATAAAATACCAGGTAGGAAATAATTTATGACAAAAGTCGTGTTAAAATCTTTTTAATGTTCTAAATACAATCTATCGATCAGAAAGTCGAACTGAATTAATTTGACTGAGTTCAATTTGCATGGTCAACTAGAAAAAGACTAGTTTGCATAAAAAATGAATTAAATATTCCTACTGGAACAAAACCGTTTTTTTAAAATAATCATGAGTAGTTGTAATAATGTCCTGTAACTCTGGCATACCAATCGCGGACAGGAAGAAGCGACAGGAAAAAGCGGCCGCAGTGAGATTAAAAAAAGGTCGCGAAATCTACGAGCGCTGATTGGATAACAAGTTCGTAACTATGGTAACTTGATATCTTCACACGTGAAGAGAACAGTCATATCTTCAATGGGCGGGTATGACTTTAGAAATAGAGAAACCCTGGTATTTTATCTATAATTTATGTGATAAAAGGTTTTATGACATAACAAATTAAAAAACAAAACGCCAACCTCTTATTCAATCAATTTATTACTTTATATTTATCCCCAATTCGTATCCTAATTTTTTGTGTATGCCAAATAAAAAGTACCGAAAATGACGTCACATTTAGAATGACGGGTAAAAATATTTGCCGGTTTGCTTGCCAGTTCCAGTCCCCATAAGGGGAAAGTATCTGAGCTGCTCTTTAGTTCTATGATGGATCAACTCTCGATTTGTTTACAATAACAGAGATAGATCAGCTGACGTATCAGTGCAAAACACATCGAAGTTTGGAAAGCAAATGAGTGCTTTCAAGGCCAAAATAATCTTCTTTTTTGTTAGAAACAGAGATCTTCATTCACTCTGCATTTTTTAATCTGTGGTAGTTTGTATGTTTGCAAATTAATCAACTGAATTTCCTTACAAACAAGTAGCAAGAGCTAAGTACCTACAAATGTATTTTTATATTGGGAGACTTTTAAACAATAAGATGCTTCTTCCCAGCATTTTATTGTTTGGTCATTTTTTACTCGGACAAGTAATTTTCAAGCCTTTTTTGTCGAAAAATGGAACCGTCCAAAATAATTTTAATTATTAAAAGTACATATTATTTTTAATTATAACATATTTGTATGTGTATTGCTAAACGTTTCCCCGTAAAACTAAGGAAACCGGCACATCATGTGCCTTTTTGTTAGCTGAATGAGAATTAGAGGTGTTTTCTACCCATTATTTTTGTTTTGATAAGGTACGTGTTAGAAGATCATGTTGCACACTTATTTCAACTTCTACTGTTGTGCTCGTTCCCAGGGCCGCCGCGGTCAAGATGGACCACCCGGACCACCTGGAGCGGATGTAAGTATTCGCCCTCGACGATATTTAGCATTGACTTCTGGACTTGAACTATAAAGTACTCGAAGGATGTCTGCGAAAAGCCCTTCACAATGTTTTCCAATTAAGTGAAAATTTTTTGAGTTACATGTTTCTTTAATATCGAGGAGCTGCTAAATACTATATGTTTTATATCTCTACTCGTACTACTACTGTAAATGATTGAGTCTTTTCTGTCTCTCGTTCGCTCGCAAATCTAGAGTTTTAAGAACCATTTTGAATAATTATCCCAACTTTTTATGCGAAATGTATGGAGATCTACTGCAATAGTCTTAACATCTGAAAGTTAGCATATACGATGTTTTTTTTACATTGAAAAGACCCTGTTTTACACCCCTACCCACCGACGGACATTATAAAGAAGAACCCCCTCCAAGATTAAATGTGTTTTAATGCAATGCTATCTCGTCAGCATGGCTTTGCTTTTGTTTTCTGCTTGTTGATAAATAAAAAAATTGAGTCTGAAAAGGACCGAAATTTTAATATACTAAAACATATCTCAGAAGAGGTAAAAGAGAAACTGTCTTATTTTGTGTATTTTTTAATAAAAACCCCATTGTTACGAAACATTTTCACACATTTAAAAAAACATTACATAACAGAGACCTTTAAGTCATTGTCTTTTGTTTTTAGCTTTAATTGCCGTCTGCCGTCAGAAGATAAACGCAATTAGTCCTTTTAAATTGACACTATTGTAATAACACTATTGTTCAGAATTCGTGACTAAAACGCTGAAATAAGACGCAATATTTGCTTATTTATCTTAAAATTTACAGCGATTATAGCTAAATACATGTTTTTTTATAACTGCAGCATCCATAGTTGAAATAACGTGAAATGTTGAGAGACAAATACTGGCGTAAATCAAGTAACACGCCGTAAAACGCAATTACCTTTTAACTTGAAAATTTGAAGCTTGAAAACAAAGCAGTAATATTTTGTGTTCTCCTTTTTTAGGGACCGGACGGTCCGAAAGGGCCACGCGGAAAAGCCGGAGAGAGGGGACCGCCTGTAAGTAAAGATCCACCATTGTTCTGCAAGACTGGGATTATTTTATAATTGTTACACTAGCTACGAAAGCAACAAAGTCGAATCGAAAGCAATGACGGAAACGGGAAAATATTACGTTCGTTAGAACGAAGAAGAAGCGAAATTAAGATTTACAGGGAAAAAGCCTCATTTGCATTATGCTGTGTTGCTTTGTTCGCTTTAAAATTGGCACTGTGACTGACTCGACGATTCTGCTTTTGCTTCTGCTTCCTTTATTTTGCTTTTGTACTAACACTGAAACGGAACGCTCCTTTCGTCAATGCTCCCGTTTCTTTGACTAAAACGGGAACGGATTGTGTATGGACAGCATTTGATTTCGTCTCCTGCACTGAAACGAGATGCACCTTTCGACTATGATCCTAACTCCTTGGCTTTCACTGGAATGGAATGCTCCTTCCGTTTATGATTCCGTCTTCTTGACGTTCACTGGAATGGAATGCTCCTTTCGACAATGATTCTGTCACTTTGACTTCGTTTCATTGTGAAGAGGAGCACTGCTAAAAGTATATTTATCTATAATAAGACCAGTCCTGGAGTATGCGGTACCGGTGTGGAAGGCTATTCCAGGTTATTTATCAGATTCAATCGAAATAGTTCAAAAGAGGGTACTCAAGATTATATTTCCGGTAGCTGAGACATACTCAGAGGCCCTCCAGCTAGCTCGGCTAAAATCCCTCACTGAAAGAAGAGAGGACTTATGCCCGAAATATATGGACAGGGTGAAGCATAATAACCATCCACTGTTTCACCTTTTACCCCGGCCAGTTATTGATAGTTGTCCTTACGACCTTAGAAACCGCACTGAACGATTTTATATGTGTAAAAATTCTACGTTTTGTAGAACTAAGAGAACAGCGTCTTTTTTCACTTTTAAATATTTGTCATATTTTTCTTAGTATTACTGTTTAAATAATTTTGGCGGATATTGTAATCTTTGACTCGATAATTCAGTTTTACTGTAAGAGAGTTTTAATAAACCATTATTATTATTATTTACTGGAATGGAATGCTCCTATCGACAACGATTCTGTCTCCTTAACTTTCACTGGAGTGGGATGCTCCTTTCGTCAATTATTTCGTCTCTTTGACTTTCACTGGAATGGACTGTTTCTTTCGTCAATGATTTCGTCTTCTTGACTTAAACTGGAATGGAATGCTCTTTTTGTCAATGGTTCCGTCTCCTTGACTTCCACTTGAACGAAACGTTCCTTTCGTCAATGATTCCGTCTTCTTGACTTGCAATGAAACGGGATGATTTTGCAGCCGAACCCCTCCGGATGGTATCATATTTTATAAGCAAATTTACAAATTTCATTCCTTTTTTGTTCTTTAGCTCTAATGAAGAAATAGGGGACTTTTTATGAATAGCTACATTCTAAAAACGAAAAGTATTTCAGTCGTGGATACCAAGCGTTCTCTACCTTCCTAACCCCATTCCCATATATGGATATTTTATGACTGACTGTTGGCTCTTTCAGGGACCAGTTGGCACTCAAGGTGAACCTGGGCCAGATGGTCGACGAGGATCGAGAGTAAGTTCTAGTCATTGATATAACCACTAGAATAGATTTGTGATCAATTACCACGATCCTTTGCGCAATGTGTCTTTTTTAATGGTCCACGAAATTCACGGAGCCTCAAACATCTCCAAACTGAGTGATGTCGTGAGCTAGGGAGAATGAGAGGTCATCTCCCAAGGGGTGAAAACATAACGGAAGATATATTTGAGTCACCAACACTACTAAACATTAAAATATGCAATGCATCACGTTTTTTGACCGCAAGTATTTATTGACTCATTTATGAAAAGTTTAATTGCTTGAATTTGATGATTCTTTGAAACCTGTATTTACTGAATGTTCAGCCAGAGGGATTGTTAAATATTGAACACTGTGGATTTATTAACAACGGTACTAACTCACTTTTACAAAAATAAGAACCAATAATTTCTAAAACTGCTTATTTTGGCCATTCTTTAAAATTAGTTGGTTTTTGGGATATGCTTGTTCAAATCCAATTTAGCTGCAGGTAATTTGTTTCAGGTGAAGTTTTCAAACAGCTAAAATAATAATAGAATGCGCGGAAGTTTCACTGATTCACTACGGAATCACAAAAAATATGCTTTAAACACTTTATGCTACCATCAAAATCTTTATAATTTAGAACTCAGAATTTTTTTATCGATATAAAAACTGAAAAGGTAAAGTGCGGAAAAGAACTGTAATTCACTGTCCTCGATATTATGCTTCCATTTTGATTTTGTGACGAGTGTGTTGTTTTTATTGCTATTTAATTGTTCCAGGTGATCGGCTCTTGCGTGCAAGGAACGCCTGACAGAATTGATCATATGTCACCATCCCAGAAAGCCGCGCGCGCACAAAATGGTCTCAAAATGGCCGCCATTTTAAATTACAGTCATTGGTTTTAAAACAGTTCTAAGTACTATCAAAACTCATTATGTTTAAATGCATTTATCAGCTGAAGTTGTAGATGGGCTAAATGGCAACTTCTTTGTTGAATGTAATTACAGAACTTGTCTGTTTAATAGTTCATTTTACGGACTTTGTTTCTTCAGCAAAACGAGAAAACAACAGCGATCGTGACTAATCTCGCAGCGCGTTATGGGATGGTGCCTTTTGGGCAGACTTGAAAGCGCGTGCTGATTGGCTTACTCCAAGCACGTGATAAATGTCCGATCACCTGGTTTTTAGTGAGGTTAATGTTATGTTAAACGATTACAAACTCCCAATTTGTACAATTTTTCAAAAGGTGATTGCTACTAATATATGATATCATAATTTACCGCAGATATTAGATCAAATATAGTAAAGTTATTCAAAAATTTCTAAACAAAGTAACTTTCACTTTGTCAAATTGTGTCAATCTTTGTGTTGTTTCTTAATAATTGAATTATTTTGAAGAACGGTGCGAAATCCTAAAACGATCTATTTTCAAATTTAGGGTGATTCGGGACCGGATGGACCGGTGGGGAACCCTGGCCTAATGGGACCCCAGGTAAGAATAATTATTAGGAACCTTCGTTGAGCAGTGAGGACGGCAACGGGTTCGTCAATGTACACTTGCTGAAGATCAACTTTCGTGTATTTCTTATCTTTAATTTGGTGCATCATCTATGTTTTATCGCTTTTTCGTGCGAAGGTGTGCAATTGGGACGAATTGTGAACCTTTTTGTGAAGCCGAACAAGTAGTGGGACAAAACGTAAGCTTTTCACGTTGTATATAAGAACTCAACCGATTGTCTGGTGGTCAACTTGCCGTATTTTCAAACACGTTCTGTGGTTCTTGTTTGACATTTTGGTGCTCGTTGCTTGAAATAAAATAGACGCATCCATTAAATTTTTTTTTTTAACTTCAAGTCAAAATTCAAGTTTAATTGATTTCAATTAAAGATATAATGTACAATTGTGTGTGTGTAATGTGTAATAGAACTGACATACTGTTCTAAATCAATGATTGTTGCAGGGCCCACCAGGACAAAAAGGACCAAATGGAGCCGACGGTGAGCAGGGAGCAGCGGTAAGGAAACATAACATAATAGCAATAATAATAATAATAATAATAACTATTATTATTGTTATTATTATTATCATAATGGTAATAACAATAATGAATAATAATTTTAATAATATCAACAACAACAACAACTAGAAGTTACCTATGTTAAGGGGAGTGCTTTGATTTACTATAAAGGTCAAAAACCCGATGAAAGATATTATTTATTTTATGGTAATCGGGTTATCATAAGTGTTCAATTTCAGCCAATCCAAGAAAGCAAGATTTCTGGGTGGTCACGTGGCTACTACCAATTTGCAATGCTATTGTCGCTATTTATCTCAACTTTTTCCGACATACAGATTTTAAGAAAAAGCCAGGCAACTTCAAAGTATCAACCAAGCACACTCTTCTGAAATAAATTCATCTATATGGCAAATTTGCAAAATAGGTCTGTTTATGTTTTTGAGACTACGTAATAGCATTAACTATAGTATAATGCACTCGTTAAAATGCTTTTAAAACTGCTTGTAAAATCCCAGGCTTATGAGAAACCAAATCCCGACACTGAAACGCCAGACACATTTTTCAAACATCTCATTCGAAATATACCGGCGAAATATAGTCCAAAAAGACATGGAGGGGGGACAAAAAGTGTTTTGAATTTTGGCCATTCAATCGAGTGACTTGCTGCAACAACGGAGTCTCCTTTACGGCTATCCAGTGGGAAACACTGATGCTAAAAATTTCCTTGGATATTCTTAAAAAAATTCAAAAAATTTCCCAAACATTTCTGACTTTTTTCAAAAATTACCAGAAAGTTGTTTCTCGATTTTAAAACATTCGTAAGACACATTCATAAGGCCTAAAATCGATTTCGGGCCACAAAAAGAAAAAACTATTCACCGCCTCATATTCTGTTACTCAAATTATGACCTTGCCTTGAGCAAAATTTGGAATAATGAGTGTCTCGGATGAAAGAAAAGTATTGGGGCCGAAGCACTTGGCGGATTTATGATTTATGTCATATGACGTCATAGCTGACAAAACAACATATTATTAAATTAGTTTTCACTTAAGGTTTTACCATGGCAAATTTAGTTTTAATACCTTTAATAGTCCGGGCGTTATAGGACGCGGTCACTTTCATCCCCCCCCCTCCGAGTCCCAGGAACGCCAAAAAAGCGCAGTTTGAATGGGGTTAATTGTGACAATACCTGTTAATCTTTGCTACTCTATTTGTTCTCAGGGCCAAAAAGGCCAGAAAGGAGGACGAGGCAAGGCTGGAGATGTCGGCGCGCAGGTAACTTTTATATCTGCAAATATGTTTGTAATTTGTCTTTGCCTATTTTTGTTTTTGTTTGTTTGTTTGTGTGTGTGTGTCTGAGTGTCTGCTTGTTTATCTGTGTTTGTTTTGTGTCTTTTCGTGTCCACATGTCTGTGGTTGTTACTGTAACTGTATCTTGGTTTGTCTCTGTTACTTTTATATGTGTACCCACGTATGTATGTATGTATGTATGTATGTATGTATGTATATGTGGATGTATGTATGTATGTATGTATGTATGTATGTATGTATTTATGTATGTATGTATGTATGTACGTTTGTTTGTTTGTATGTGAGCATGTGTGTACGTACGTTTAGGTGTAAGTAAGTATATATGTATGTATATATGTAGATAATAATAATAAATTAGAGAATTT
>JANRMR010192953.1:0-10516 GCA_025434825.1 Bergia sp. 'catenularis'
CGCACACACCTTATAACCGAGAGAGCGTGTAACCAAAAGAACTTATAAGAGAGTGGCGCACACACCTTATAACCGAGGGAGCTTATAACCGAAAGAGGTTATTACAAAGTAACTGTCCAGCAAAGAGGTTTATAACTAAGGGGGATACAAACGAACGGGTTTATTAAAGTTAGAAATCACTTTGTAATAGCGAAACCAATATGAGCATTTCAGGTACAGCAGTTAAACAATTAATTACATATTTATGTCTACGCGTTTCTTGTAAAATCACATTTCTTTGTTTTTTAGGTTGCTGGATGGCAACAAGATTACAGCCATTCCCAACGGTGCATTTACAGGATTAACGTCGTTATCTTCACTGTAAGTAACGCGACTACGAATGCTAAAATAAATATAAAAATATAAAATACTTTCTGACGACAAGTCCCCGCAAGGGGCTTTCCAGTGCCACGTTATAAGCAAGAAGTAATAATTAGATTTAATTTATAAGGGTTAAAAACCCCAAATGGCAGGAAGGCTGGCCAGAAGGCTATATACACCAATGTGGCCGGCGGGCAGGGGACTCAAACTCGGGACCTCCGTGTTGTGAGTCGATGTTTTACACGCTGCCTCCCATTAATTTTAGCCGAATACTGTTCATTCAAATATTTGTTTTTCTTTATTTATGTTTCAGAAAAGTTCATTACATTAGAATATGAATTTCTACTCTGGGCGTTGGTTTTTGTTTTCGGTCTGTGAAAAGCAACAAAAACAACAATAAGTATATTCCAAGGCTTTTTGAATAGTTTTGAGTCAGCTAACTTGTGCACATTATTCTCAAATCAGCAATAAATTAAATTTGTTCAGCAAATTAGCTCAAAAAGCGAGTAAAGGACATAACTCAGTTAATTTTGAGTAATTTATAAAAATTCACACGTACGGTAGTTAGTACCTAGTTTTTGTTTTAATATTTCAGAAAACAATTCAAGTAACGTGTCTTTTAAGGGCGTTGCTAAGGAAAATTTAATTTGCTCTAGTTTTACCTCAGTTTGCTTTTAAGGGATGATGTTTGGACAGTTATTCAGGACCCCCTAAGTGCAAATGATATTCAGTTTATGCCGTCACCAGGCCACGCCAATTGTCACGTGACGCAAATCAATAAAATGAGTCTAGATCGCAAAACTGTCAGTCCTGTGTGTTACTTGCGATATCATTCTTTTCTTTAAAGTAATTCGAAAAAAAGTAAGCACGCTTTACGTATTCTGGCACAAGACAAAAGTTTAAGGGCGAAAAAATTGTTGTTCAAACCATCTCTTCTTTCACCAGTTTTTTGCTTTTTCGACATTTTACGAAAAGGATACTTACGTTTCAAGAAGAATGATTGTTTTTACGATTCCCGTAAACAAAATTTAACTTCCTTTTATTAGCGCCGGGGAAAACTCAAAAATGCCTGCACCGGAAGTGCTTACAGATAGCCAGGTTACTGAAAAGTTGAGCGGTTACTTCAACATGCCATGTGCTCAGTCTTTGGCATTAATAAATGGCGTTTGTTCGTTTCCAAGAGTTGAGATTTTTGTCTGAGGCTTGTGATAAGTAACGGCAAGTGTAAGTCAGCTCGATCAACGAAGCTGTTCGAGAAAACTTTACTTACCATGATCCAAAAATTATCCGTAATCAGGATTTGAGATCAAACAATGTTTGTCGCTTGGGCTGTATGCACTGTTCCTACTCTATGAAGATATCTTTCCGATTTGAGAACTGTTACATAAGAAACAGAACTCCAAGCAAATTGGCACCAAAATTAAAAAGTAAAATTCAGTTTCCAGAGCGACACCGATTGGTCGTTGTATGTGTCTGCTCTTCGATTCGGTACCAACAGTGTAAATTAAATAATTTGGGTAGACAAGTGACACAGAAAACATCATCCTAGCTTTATTTCTTTATAAAGACAGTGCCATTTTTACAGCTATTTTACAATCTTTTCAAAAAAGAAGTAATCGCATGTACAATGTTCTTCACAAAATAACACATTATTCCCAGTTTGTCCAGCGATTCTTTAAAAAGACACAAATCTCATTTCCTCTTCCGAAGGACTGTACTGCACTTCAAACAACTGCTGGAATAATCCAAGAAATTTGACAAACCAAAACACATTCCTTATTTTTTATCGCTTCAACGATGGTCCTTCAATTGGTAAACAATAATGGATCTCCGTATGAAATAAAACAAGAGAGAAACACTTCGCACTGAATTACTAAAATTGATTAGACATCGCGTCCTACAAACAAGAAGCGGCGGGAATTTTGCCCGCTTTGTGTCCCTCGCGCAGTTGAAAAAACCGGAAGTAAACTCGCAATTTTTGCAGCCTGCGTAGCAACCAGGTTACTTAGCAAAATGCTCAAGTTATATCTTTTTTTATACTCGTAATCAGGTTTTCGATCACTTTCCAAATGCTTTAGCCACCGACTCCATAAAAAATCTTTGAATGGAGCAAGCTTATTGGAAGGCGGTGCTACCACTCGTTTCTTTTCAATTATTCTTAACACTCGAACAGAAACCCCCCCGAAATACTAATATTATAAAAATGCAGCAAATTTTCTGCAATAATTTTACTGCAATTAAAAAATGAATGAAATACAAGGTGGTAGCCAAGACAGCGGATAGGGTGCAATACGTCGAGTGTTCTCCTGCAGGCGGAGAGTAATAAGGTAGGGACTTGCTGCCTACCGTGCCATATAATCAAAAGGGTCTATCACCCTTCAGGGGCTTTTCACATAAAAAAAATTATATCGAATTGGGTTAAAACTAAAAAGGCTTACAACCGAAGAGTCTCATAACTTGACGGGCTGATAAGTGAAGGAGCTTATAACTGGTTGAGTTTATAAGCGTATGGTCTAATTAAATTTGAAACTCGCTTTGCAACAGCCAAACCAGGTACATGGGATATACGATAAATTACACTTGTATGTTTTTGATTTGCTTGTACTGAAAAGCCCATTTATTTCTTTATTAGACAACTATCTAACAACAAGATTACAGTTATCCACAAGGGAACATTTAAAGGATTAACGTCGTTATTTCTGTTGTAAGTAACGCATCTACGAATGTTAATTAGCCGACAACTGTTCATTTGAGAATCTATTTTATTATTTTTTTGTTTGTATATATGGTTTAAACCGCTATTTTACGTTAGAAAATGAATTTACGGTCTGGGGTGAATAAAATGAAAGTTTTATACTTGTAGTTTACAAGTATAGCTATTGTTTAAGACCTCTCACTTGCAAATTACAAGTGTAGTTGAAACTTTTACTGACTTCTGTTTATGGTTTCCGTCTGTTAGAGCCAACAACAATGACAACAACAAGATTTTAATTACGCCATTTGGAAAACTAAAATTACAATTATAATCCAGGCATTTAATTAAATTCCGAGACCACTTTTTCACGTGGACATTTCTGCTGCAGGCGAACAAAAAAAGAGACGTTTCCTTGAAGCGTTCTGTATTGCAAGCTGTCCCTTAACAAACAAAACATCACTTACAGTTATTTATATTCCCTATGGAAATAACTTAATCGTTTATTCATATTCAAACCTTACTGAAGATCTTTTATCCCTGAGGATCAATTATAGTCGAAAACGTTTTGATGAATTTTATACAACTTTTTATCAAGCCTATTATCAACTTCTATAAAACTTGAGTGAAAAACGGAATAGTTTAACTATAATTAGCTCGTTGGGCACCCGAAATGACTGATTAACAGACTGAAGGCAATTGAAAGCAATTGCGTCTTAAATAAAAGCTGACATGTACGTTTTATAACTATTATACTAATTATTATACTCTACTCGTGGGGGTTCTGGGATAGCCGGTGCAACCGGTGCAGGATAAGCCCCGCCCCCTAGCGATGACGTCACCAATTCAGCTGGGATAGCCTCGCCCCCTAGTCAGCTGGGATCAGGTCAAACCAGTTTGTAAACCGGTTTTTTCAGTCACTGGCGCCGTTAGGTTTTTTCCGCCCATTTTTCCACCTAATTAGTAACTTCGTCACGTACGGCGTAGCCCAATCCGGTTGGAACCGGTTTTGGTATCCCGTTTTCGACTGTCAAACCGGTTTTTTAAGTATTTTTATCTATGTATTGGAGTCGCCAGTTGCACTTTTTCACTGCAAGAACGAAGATGGACTGGAAGACATTAATTGAAAGCTGTACCGCTTTGCAATTACCACCACAACAACCATATTTAGCTAGACTAACTATGTTAGACTATATAGCTAAATCTAGTTAGACTATGTTAGACTATATAGACTATAGCTAGACTATGTTAGACTACATAGCTAAATCTAGTTAAACTGTGTTAGACTATATAGACTATAGCTAGCTAGACTAAGTTAGATTATGTTAGACTATATAGCTAAATCTAGCTAGACTATGTTAGACTATATAGACTATAGCTAGACTATGTTTCATCTTGAGATATACATGTATACGAATTTTTAACAAATGGACTTTAAAAGATGCAAACTGTCTTGGTACTTATTTAAAAGTCGAGCTCGTCAATGTTTTAAGTGAAAAATGGTGGAATCAAATATGGCACCACGATCTGCAGTATGATGAAACTTGTTCTTATTAAAATTCAAAGTTTTGAAGCTTATAGATGCGAACTGAACCAAGGTTTATAAATATGAGCGGCAGTTATTAATGCTTTCATAACTGTTTAACAGCAAATTTAGTAGCTGATCGTCTAAACAGTATTTCTTATGCAGTTGACAATCATCACGCTTGTGATTTCAGCAATTAAAGTTTGATGAACTGGTGTGTTTTCGAGTTATGCTTCATGTATTTTCCAAATTAAATATTCATAATGAAACAGTCTTTTCAAAAGATCAACCAAGTGTGAAAAGGCCTTAGTATTCTTAAACAGAGCTGAAATTTAATTAGGGTCGGTCGTGGCATCATTGGTAATACACCAGACTACCAAGCATAAGGCTCAAGGTTCGAGAGTAGCTAGTGCCATCATAAAAAATTCTTTGGATCTTTTTTCCGAATACTATTCTAAACAATTCAGGTTCGAGTTCAGATGTTGGTGTAAGTGAAATGAGTTCAAAGACACCTCAGTTTATTTCAATCGTGATTTATACAAGAAAATTGGCGGGAAAATAGTTTAATTCACATGAGAAAAACGGAAAGAGGGTGGTGGAAGGGGGGGTGCAAAAGGGCGGGATAACATGAAGAAGAGGGTATGAAAAAGTGAGAAACTTAACGGTTGACTGTCGGAAAACAGTTCTGGATAGTAGTACGAAATTCTATCAAATGCTACTTGATTAATAATCTCGAGGTCTACTAATTCACACAGCTTCTGGTAATCAAGCCCAATAAACTCCTCGGGTACAGGACTCCAGAGGTCGAAAGCGGTACAGCTCTCGATTAATGTCTTCCAGTCCATCTTCGTTCTTGCAGTGAAAACGTGCAACTGGCGATTCCAATACATAGGTAAAAATACTTAAAAAACCGGTTTGACAGTCGAAAACGGGATACCAAAACCGGTTCCAACCGGATTGGGCTACGCCGTACGTGACGAAGTTACTAATTAGGTGGAAAAATGGGCGGGAAAAAACCTAACGGCGCTAGTGACTGGAAAAACCGGTTTACAAACCGGTTTGACCTTATCCAAGCTGACTAGGGAGCGAGGCTATCCCAACTGAATTGGTGACGTCATCGCTAGGGGCGGGGCTCATCCTGCACCGGTTGCACCGGTTGTCCCAGAACCCCCACTCTACTACTACTAATAATAATAATAAGAAGAAATAATCCTTTAAAATGATTACAATATCAGCTGTTTGAAATTAGTTCTGCGAGTTTAACTCTAAATTCTTTTGGTTTGCGAAAGTTTGCAAACCACTTTGTATGCTAGCGGGCTCAGTAGATGATTCAAAATGGTAGCAGAAGAAACAACTTACAGCGAATAGCCATAGAACGTTTGATTCGAAACAATTATAGTGGACAAACTAAAAAAAAGTTGGACGTTAGTACAAAAATTACGGAGATCAAAGGCGCTGATGTATGGAGATATTTAGCCGACATCTTCGAATTATGGACCTCGACTCGCGGTTTTGCCGAGTTATTTGGAAAGTTGTTTCATCAAAAGTAAAAAACGTTTGACTTTGTGGACATTGTAGCTTTAAAATTTTGTATCAATGTCATTTATCATCCACAAGGTAAGCACTATAATAGTTATTTCGTGCTCTATTAATAGTTCTGCTGCCATAGCTTTATAATCGGTGGTGCCTGCTCATATATTAAAATCGAATGATTTGCAATCGAAATGTCACTTCAAAAGCTAATTGCTCAAAAAGTTTTTAAAATCCCAAACTTTTAAATAACTACCGTTAAAATACAACCTTGTAGCACATTCTGGACAGGCTTAGACTTCTGACTAGGTTTGCAAGCATTTTATTAATCGTAATTTGAAAATGCACATTTTTTTCAAGTGTTTGACATTGGGCAAATTGACCGTCGGGAAAGGCGGCCCTAAAAAATTCTAGAAAATATATGGCTATAATTTTTATACGTTTATGAAACCCGACTCCTTAAACAGTCCCGCTAGTTTAACATTTTAGATGTGCATTGCAAACGTTGAGAAATAATCGCACATATTGCCAAAATTTCGATGTGAAACAAGGCAAAAATGGCTCCCGAGGACACCTCTTCTGGGGAAGACAAAGGAAAGAGTCTTGAACCATAATAACACCATATTTTACAGTAGAGCACCAAGTTATAACTGTATGCAAAACATGAGCTAAGTTTGTGACTCCCGCTATACAGAATTCTGCATGGTTCTCTCGTTGACGGCCTCCCAAATATGCTCAAGATATATTTTTCATGTTCGTATATAAGGTCTTGGATCACACTCCAAATGCTTCAGCCACCGACTCCTTAAAATCCATGAATGAAGCAGGTTTAATGAATGGCGACGCTACCTCTGTATTCTAAACACTCGAATGTAAAATCCCCGAAATATTAACATTACAAAAATACAGCAATTTTGCTACAAGAAACTTGCTACAACTATAAAAGAAAAAGAAAATAAAAGATGATTTGCAAGATGGCGGACAGGTTGTAATATGACTGTTGCTATAGCAACACTTGATTGTTCTCCTGCAGCTCGAGAGTAATTGGCTAGGGACTTGCTGCTAGCGTGTCAAGTGCAACATTTTTTAAAGTCTTGAGAAGGTCTTATTAACTCCCCACCCACGTCCATTTAAGTTTTGATTAAGGAATTGTCTTTTCGAGGATTAAAACATACAGTGCTCCTTAACAAAAAGCTTATAACCACAGTGATGTATAAACAAAAGGACTAATAACCAAGGGGGCTTATAATCGAAAGAGTCTATAACCAAAAGCTTTGTAACTTTAGAGGCTTTTAACCCAAGGGAATTATAACCGAAATTGGTTAAAATCACAGGGGTTTCAAACCGAAGAGACCGGATTACAACCTTAGGATCAAATAACAAGAGGGGCGGGCATAACTGAAGGGTATTATAGTGGATTGAAATTTGAAACTCATTTAATAACAGCCAAGGCAGTTTGAACATTTCATTTACAGCAGATAATCGTTTAATTACACCTATATGTGTATGAGTTATTTGTAAAAGCACATTTCTTTCTTTGTTAGGTGGCTGCATAACAACACAATTACAGCTATCTGCAACGGCGCATTTACGGGATTAACGTCGTTATTTTTGGTGTAAGTCTGCCGAATTACTGTTCATTGAAAATTGTGTTTTTCTTTATTTATGGTTCACGCAGTTCGTATTCATTGTTCTTTACGTTAGAAAATAGATCTCTAGTCTGGACTTCGGTTTTTGGTCTCCGTGTATCAAATGGAACAAAAATAACAACAACATAAATTTTATTTACACAATTTCCAGGTGATCTGAGTTGTCTCGAATTAGCCAATCAGAGCGAGGTAGTAAAATATTACAAAGCTTTTCAGTAAGAGTTCCTTGCGCGCCTAGATTAGCAAAAGCAAACAAACCTGAGCAAAATACAATAGTAGAGCCAAACATGTTAAAATCTTCAAGACATCGATGAATTTATCAAAATATTTCACAGAATACCAAGAGACTGTTTGGTTTTAAATGTAATAACCATTTTCCGTTTAGCTTTTACAGAATTTTCCCCAGATAATAGGCCAGGAGAAGACGCGTTTCGATTGTCTTCGATTGAGGTGCTGGACCAATAAAAAAACTGAAGTTGAATTATATTTGGAGGTTGCAATCATAAGTTAGTCTGCTGGCTAACTGTATCTCTAACTGAGAACATACTCCTGTGTTACTTATTTTTAGGATTGTTTTTTGTATGCTTTATCTCTTGTGAAATGAAACCGCTGCACGTACCCAGTCCACTGTTTTAAAGAGCAGTGCAGTGGCCAGTACTGACCGCTTTGCTTTTTTATTTATGATTATTTTACAGAAGTGACCTGAGAACTGTACTCACAATATCTTTGTAATAGTATTCAATATTGTGGTGAAGTTTAGACAAAACTTCGAGGTTATTTGGAAAACTAAAACGGCAATGAAAAACGAGTTTATTTAACTGTATTTCCGAAATGACTGAAGGCAAATGGAAGCGATCGCGACTCGAAAATAGGCTGACATGTATATTTTCAGAATGAAAAGCTCTACATTAAGCATGCGAAGCTTCCTGAATAATTTTGAGTCAGTTAATTTCCACACATAGATCTCAAATCGCCAATAAATAAATTTTTTCAAGCAATTAGGTCAAAAATCTATCTAAAAAATCGAATTTAGGTAAAGCAAGTAAATGGATAACAGTAGAGTATGAGTAATTTAAACTTAAACCCGTTTTGTACAACTACTATTTCTGTAAACTTAACCTTGACTTTGACATTGATAAAATCAGATCCTGGAAAACTATTTGCAGGACCACTGGCAGTCTTTTTTGCTGAATGCCACAGTTCAATATATATTATTGTAAATTATCAGTTGTTTTCGTTCCACTGTTGTTTAACCAAAAGGGTGGGTAACCGACAGGGCTTAAAACTGAAGGGTTTAAATTCAGGATTTGGCTTATAACCGAAGATGCTTGTAACCAAGTGCGGCTCAAGCAAAGGTACTCATTGCTGAGAGCGCTTATAAGCTAGGGAACTTATAGCCAAAGTAACTCTTAAACGAGGAGCTTATAACCGAGTGGACTTATAACCGAAGTGGTTTACAACTAACCGCTCTTCTAAACTGAGGAGCATATAACAGAGAAAGCTCGTTACTAAGAGGGATCATGTTCCAAGGGAATTACATCTGAAGTTTTTAAACGAGAGAACATTCAACTCAACTCAATTTTATTATTATGTGTAAAGTGCATTTCTACAAGTCCTGCTTGCAGATAGTACAAGCTAGTCGAGGCGAGCAGGGGTTAGATATTGTACAGTAGGAGCTACATTATTATATTAATGCACATTAATGAGATTAAATGAAAGGCCAAAGGCGAGCAATTTATAATAACTAATGCATTTGAGTGTCTATATTTAATTAACTATATATCGAAGGAAAGAAAAATACAGAAGTGGATTAAAAATTGATCAAGTTCTTCCTAATAATTTCAAAAAAGTTTGCCTGTCAGCATAACTATCTTCAGCTTTCGGGATACTTCGAAGAAATTTTTGAAATTGTCTTTTAAAAATTTAATTTTGGAAAGACATCGCAAATCATTAAACATAGGGCGCTTATAACTGAAGAAGTTTACAACAGGAGGGGCATTTCTTACGGTTTTTTGGTGTTGCTAGATATCTCAGCAGCGACTTTAATAGCAATCTCTATATGAACTTTAAAGCGCAACAGTTTATGAGTTGAAAAAGCGAAAATGTTCCTTTTTTTAGGAATTTGGAGAATAACAATCTTACAGACATCATCAAGGGCGCATTTACAGGATTAACATCGTTAAATTTTCTGTAAGTAGAAGCTCTATGAATAACCTTAACTGCATAAGACTTTTAGCCAAACGTAAAGGCATAAAGAGGGGGGGAGGGGGGTCAATGGACGTGATTGTTAATTGGTCTGTGTCCTTTCAACAGAGGTTGGTTATGTGGTGATTTTCTTGTTGCCATGGTTACTGTGGCCAAAATACTGTTTTGCAGTCTTGTTATAGCTCATCATGACCTGTATAAGTATAACCTTACCAATCATTTTGTCAGATACAAGAAAACGTTCTCCATGCATACCTCTTCCAGGAAAAACCACATAAGCTGCTGGATTGTCAAATGCAACTATTTTAAGGAAGAAAAACATAAACGGCTTTCTTGAAAGGAAATCCAATACTGTTCCACAAGTTTCAGAGAAAATTAAAAAAGGGGGGAGCATCAAAGTAAAACAAACGCCAAAAAACGTGTTTACCAATAAGGAACAGCTACTAAAAAGCAATTGAAAAAAAGCTAAAACCTCTCCACGGAAACTAAAAAAATACGAATGGAGGTTTCAACGAATCCCCTCCCCCACCCACCCACCCGTCCCTTATGCATGGG
>JANRMR010193008.1:0-10510 GCA_025434825.1 Bergia sp. 'catenularis'
ATCTATCTATCTATCTATCTATCTATCTATCTATCTATCTATCTATCTATCTATCTATCTATCTAAATGTCATTCTGTACATCTGTCAGTCGGTCCGTCTGTCTATTTCTCTGTCTATCTTTCTGTGTGTCACAGTTTGTCTGTCTGTCTGTTGTCTGTCTTTTTGTCTGTCTTCTGTCACTTTGCTTGCCCGTGCTCTTGTTAATTTTGACATTTCGTAAGCCTAGCCGTCATACATTTGTTTGAAAGGCTGCTTCTGTCAAGAATTTGTAGTCTACTTCTTTCATTTGCCGTCACAGATTTAAGATTACATCGTATATACCTTTGATGAACCAGTCTTTTGGAGGATCCCTCAACCCATCGCATAGCGAATAATCCAACATGATTTCAGCCGTATATTTCCCCGGAACCATTGCCACAAATACTATTTCATAACTCCCGTTGTTGTGATCGATAACAGTTGGCGCAATGGATGACGGTCCATGAAGGTGCACTCTCCACGCGTCTCCGCCTGTAAGTTTTGGTTCACCCTTACTCGTTTGTGAACGAATTCTAAGCCTGCTAAACTGGCCAGCAGGCTTAATGTCCCAAACAGATATATAGCTTTTGTCTGGATCTGTACTTTGCAAGTCATAACCAGGATTACTTTCTCTCCATAACATGTTGTTAGCACAGGCTTGTAATACTTGTTTCCAGTCCCTTCTGGCTCGCTCCAACACACACCAGTCTTTCTGTAACTTGCCACTGACAAGAATCTCATGCTTTGTAGTGTATTTCAAATGTTCATTCCCTTTGCTTGTAGCATCAAGTAAATAATTAGTAGTTTTTAATCTGTAACATAAAAGTAACAATAACAGAAGCAAGACAAGCAAGTAACACAGTGGTTTTCTGTAGCGAAGTCTTCTCATCGGCTGCTTTTTCCTTGTTCGTCCACTTTGAACTAGAAATGCACTCATCATCTTCAACAACACACGTTCTCAAACGAATGACCAGACATAATTGCGCTTAACTCCAACCTCATCTTCTTTCAGTAAGCCAAAACAACACGAAGAAAAGATTATCTTTGTAATAAAAGAAGCTGAATTTACTAGCGTCTTTCAATGCATGTTTTGTTTATTTAAACGAAAGAAAGCAAATCCCAATAGAAAAGCAGGTTGCGAACAGGTAGATCAATTCAGCACTCATTTAAACTGGTGGTTAAAAACGTTTGTGCTGATATCTAGTGCTGTTCAGTCAACAAGTAAAAATTACTGAAGAGCATTTGATCTTTAAAGGTGGCGTGTCAAGGTTCGGGAGACTAAGTTCTAGTCATCAAATCTTGATTTCGGAGTTCGCCTGTTCAAAAATCAAGTTCTGTGGTGAGAGTGGCGTATGTGGAAGGTACGTTATCTTTCGCAAAAATCAGAAGCATCCTTGGTTCTTGCCAAAGAAAAATGTAAAAAATCCACAGATTAATGTATATTCGTTGTCTTTTAATATTTATTTTGTGTAACTTCAGCCACGGGCGCTGGGAAACGTTGGTTACGAGTATCAGTGAGATGTTTAAATGACGCAAAATAACTCAAACCTTTGTTGATGTGTGTTGATTTATGCTCACAAGGGTCCAAACGGATATACCTGGTGAGTTGCGCCGTGGCAGTGGTATATACATGGTGAGTTGCGCCGTGGCAGTGGGTACCCGAAAGAACAGACCTCCAGATTAAATCGGAAGATAAGAAAGTTCTTTTGGGACTAGGGGTCCAAATGGATATACCTGAAGAATGAGGTTTATATTTTACAGCACATGGAAACGGTGGAAATGTAAGAGGCGGGAATGTGTAGTGTCACCGCGCATGCAGAAAGTCATTCCTGGAAGCAAAATTTTGATTCCTAGACCCAGTCTCCCGAACCTTGACACAGCCCCTTTAAAAACAGTGATTTACCTACAATAAGTTTCATTCACTGGGAAATATCGTATTTAATAAAACATTATGTCATTCATCAAGAGAAATACAGCTTATTAGTTAAGTTTATAACATGGTTATCCGTCACGCCATCGGGTCTGGGTTTTCGGTACACTTTCTGAGACTAGGTAGTTTAGCATGTAACTTATTTTTCTTGCCAATAAACCTGGCTTTAAGCATGCGCAATACCTTGAAAGAGTCCTTTTCAACCTTCAATCTCCGTGCACCATGTACACCCACACCATCTATATTTCTACTACTTTCAGAGGAACTTTCCTTGAATAGCAAGAAAAAAGCCTCAATCGACGTCATCATAAGCCATCGACATATCAGCCAACACGCATGTCCAATGCTGCTAAGAACGCTTTTAGTATAGCTGAAGAGATAAGTGTTATCGTATCGTATCGTCCCGTATCGTGTTGCATCCCATCCCATCGTATTGCAGTGGATTGCAATTGCATTGCACTGCAATACGTGTATAGTGTTGTGTAGTGTAATCTAGGATAGAGTAGTATATTGCGTATTGTAGTATGTTGTATCGTAGTGTAATATCTTGTGGTGTAGTGTAGTATAGTTTGATTTAGTGTAGTGCAGTGTCAGTGGTGTAGTGTAGTGTTGAGTTGTGTAGTGTCCCTTTTTTTGTTTTTATACGGAGCCCAAATAACTTCAAACAATTATAAGCCGCCAGAAGTGAATATAAAGAAGAAAATTTCAAACCACGTAGCAGTACTTTACATCTACCTTGTCTCTCCAGCCTGTCAGTTTGTGAGTTGTAATTCAACCCTCTCTATCATTCTACCATCAGTCATTACGTTCAAAACAATGACCATTTCCGCTTTGTTTATTGGAACTAATTTATGTCAAACATGGTTTTATATTTGATGAAATTAGCCCTTATTTAGACAAATGAAGTGAATTACAGTATTTGACTTGAAATCCCCTTTAAAAGCATTGACACACATCGTTATAAAGTCACAAGTACACCTCCATTATTTTCAAAATCATGAAACCTCCGCCGCAACTCTCTTTCCTCTCCTTCTTACGAAAGTATTTCAACAAGCAGCAATTCCAAGAAAAATAATAAATGTGCAACTACAATAAAATCCGTGAACGTATATCATTTTCGTGGAACAGTTTTTTAACCAGTGAAGTACGAGATCCTAAGTACAAACCATACCAACGGAATCCGTCTCTGTCTGTGCGATACCATAAATAAAATTGAATACATGTAACTTTAAACCTTTGAAACATTTGTGGTATCAGTTCGTGATTTTTATACTCACTCTGTAACAACCTTACGGTCGCTGGATATTCGCCGAAAACGATTAGGATCGAATTGGCTTAGAAACTTACAGGCGAAAATTTGTATAGTTATCTTATCGATCTTTTCAAAAGCAACAACAATGACTAAAAGCTATGGGAAAAAGAAAACAAACTTATCCTGTCCAAATTTACTATTTGTTTATACTTTTATTTTGGCCATGGCAAAAATTTGGAATTCAATCCCATTTAGCCATTAGATCTGTTCCCAATGTCACTACTTTTGAAAAATAAAATATGAATCTCGCTGGCGTTTATTGCTCTTAAAGATATTTATAAAGAGTGTGAATCAAGTTCAAGTGTGTAAGATAATGATAGAAACATTCTTAATATTCCTTATTTTCTATCATGGCACGGATTTTCTGAAAAGCACATTTTTGCTGATGTTAATGTTGTGAATAAAAAAATTATTTGTCTTATCTTATCTTGTGTTGCAGAAAGCACGCGGTCCATATTAATTGAAATCATTCAAGCACGTGGGCTCTAGTTTATGAATTATAATTCCGGTACCTGTTTTACAACCCGTTAGTCAGTGAGTCCAGTGGTACACAAATTAGAGGCACGGTTGAAATGAGCGATGAAGGGGACCGACATGGAAATTATCAGTGTAAATGTCGACGTAACACTGAAGAAACAGAAAAAACTACTTATTAAGGTTTGTCCTTGTCATGATTGCTTTGTACAACTCCATCTAAAGGATGAAATTGTACTGTTAGTAGATTAGTCATGAATGTTGTTCATTAGTGTCAGGATTAGTGTAAGACGTTAATTTGAATGAAGCTTATGACTAAGAGTTTTTCATTTTGATATCGCGTTAACTGTCTGTTCAATGTCATGCGTACGCTATCAATTATCTTTATGGAATTTAATTCACCAAGCATCGGCTGGTCACAAATCTGGGCCAGTACCAACAGAAAAGTTCACTGGTTGTCGCCATTTTGAATTAATGTTTACAACCGCTGTACAGTAAAATATTTGGCGTCAACCTATAATTATTTCCTTTTTTTTCATTTTAGGATACTGTATTGCCCAAGGCATAGGCCACATTTGCTACCAAAATTCAAATCGCGTGTGTATTTTCTGGAACGATATTTAACATCGAGCAAAGTGTTTACTTTTTCCAATATTGTCAAAAGTGCTTTTATGGAATTACTTATAAAAATTAAAGACACTCAACTTATGTATATACAAACTTACTTTGTAAATATCTTGTGATTATCTCACTTTTTATCTCAGAAAACTCATAGCCGATGTCACCTTATATGATTAACAATCTCATGGTTTCAAGCTATTTTGTGCGTTTTACAAAATTTTGACAACTTCCGAGAAACTTTTGCTGCCAATTACTATTATAGGTTGAAATTGTGGAAGAAAAAATATTCTGAGAGGTTATTTGAATCGTTTCCTATGTTCGAAGCTCAGCTGAAAGTGAGCTGACAGAAAGACTCTTCTGACCTGTGCTTGAAAAATGAAATCTAACTTCATTTTTATCTTCTTTTCTGATTTCACAGCTTTCTGACGTGAAGTAGATTGTATCTACTTCCACCGAATGCAGAACAAAATTATAACCTCCACCATGGCCTCTCGCCAGAGATTTTGCAAACGCTTTGTTTTTCTGCTTTTTTTCATTGTGTTTTCCTACATCATACTGAACACTTTGGATTTTGGAGATCTGGTTTGGACCTGCTTGGAAGGCGGGCAGTGTCGGAGTATAATTCCTAAAATATACAACGAACCGTCAAAAAAGGAACGTTTCATCACTGAATGGTGTCGACAAAGGCGCGCAAGAGTAGACTGGAAATCTTTTCTTGCTCCCTGTAAAGACAATATGGCTTGGGGAGTGACTAAGGAGGGGTGGGGTAGGGAGAATGCGACGGACCCTATGATGAGTTACATTTCAGTATTCGATATTCACTCAGCTGGTGAGTTCAGTAAGTTTAGTATCCAGTCCCAGACCTCGGCTGGGAGGCCGAAGACCATAGGTGGTGACGCGTGGAGGGTGCACATGATAGGACCAGCAAGCATTGCGCCCACTGTATTCGACCATGGAAACGGAACATATGAAGTGCTGTTCCTGGCCTTGGAGCCAGGCATTTACACTGTAGAAATAATGCTTGATTACTCACTATGTAATGGAATGAGGGACCCGCCCGACGACTGGTTTATTGTAGGTACGAGTACTTCAATTAATTGCAGCTTACTTGAAAAGTTCGAATTCATTAACACTTCTGATATGTCTGACGTAGAATAGGAGCAGCTCATGTGATTGTTTGTGCGAGTTTGTGTGTATGTGTTTGTCTGTGTGTGTGTGTAAGCGTGCGTGCGTATACGTGAATAAATGTGTGTGTGTGCGAGTGTTTCTCGTGAAGGGAGGATTTCGAAAAACATCTACTTAAAGGGAATCTTTCACGGCTGAAGCACTTGATTTTATCTTTTCCAAAAGTTACATTTTTACGGTATTTATTCAAAGGATTTAAAGAAAACATCTTAATCCGCTAAAAGACAATGATCAATCACTTCTGTCAAGGTTTTATGCATTTTAAAGCAATTTTTCAACTTTGTGTTCCGGACCGAAACACAAAAATTGATAACTACAATCCGCGGCAACGTAATTAATCGCCGCCTAAAACAGTTCACCCGTGTCATTTTCTGTCGAAAAACTTAGATTGGTATCTGAACAGTGTCTCAGTGTATATAGATATTTTAGACTGAAATGGTTTTCTTGTCAATAAAACCTTGAGCATGCGCAAAGCAGTAAAAAAGCGCTTCAACCCATCTGGGCTTTTTTGGCCTCGAACCATCTGGCGGGCAGGGGGAGGAAGGCAATTCGTTAAATTCTTTTTTAATTTAGTTTTTGCCACGAGTGTCGATAGAAAAGTTGACAATTTAAACTCCAACTAAACAGACCTTAATTTACTTCTTCCTTACAGGTACAGCGCAAGGCAAAAGTCAAAGCAATACGCAAGTGAAGGGTAACACGGATTACATGTTAGCCAAACTGTGGGGCGTGGCTCCTTTCACAGTCAACATTCCACAGTCGTTCAGTGGTACAGTAAATCTATATTTTCCCAGTAAAATTTCGTTTCGATACTGTTATGCTTATGTTAGAGTTCTTGAAAGTAGAATTTTTAGAAACGGTTTGCGTTCGCAGAATTGGAGGAATTGTAATAAGACTATCTATGTTGTCCTGCCTTGTTCGGAGGCATCCTCCAAATGTTTGCGCGATCCGCCTGGTAACTAATCTTTTCAAAATGGTGGACATTGAAAGCTCCGTAAGGACGAGGCTGTATGTTGTATTCAAGCTTTAAAAACGCTTTTAAAACATTGCAATTTTTTTGAAAAAAAATTCCTTATTTTTATTCCTTATATGTGAATCTGTATCTGTAAATTTGTTTGTTTGTTTGCGTGTGTGTTGGCTTGTGTGGGTGAGTTAATGTAACAATTAAAGTGAGCTCGAGGCTTTTTTAAAATCCGATTCTCAATGACTTTCAACTATCAACACTGTTAGAATGAGTATCTTACAACAAGCAATAGTTCCTTTCTAAATTTCCAATTTCCTGACGAAGGGTTGTCTGCAGACGGGACCCTTTCCATTCCATACCAGAGGCTATTAACCCAAACAGCATGTAACGTGAAGTGTAACTTTTTGTGGGATGGCTATGGACGATGGGTAGAACACGAATGGAGACCCTACCTTAAAGGTTAGTGTACGTTTGTCTTACACATGCGCACGCTTTGGTGTTTGGTGTTCTTTTTACTTGTTATCCAAAATCTTTATAATATAGTATGGTATTTCCTCGAATTAGCACCCCCGTTTGAGTGTGAAACATGAAACAAGCGTGCCCCCCCCTCCCCTCGATTAAGCACCCACCTTCCCTCCCCCACCCCCACTATTTAACGATATTCAAACCAAAGCGTACATAGAGTTCTTCCATATTTATTTCAGCTTTTCCAATTTATACAAATGATGGAGTTAATCAAATGTGTCTCGAGCTGTTTTTCAAGCGTTTATTGTTGTTTTCCCCTAGAGACACTTCTTTAATTTTAATATAACGTTGTTAAAAATATGATGTACAAGATAAATAAAATGTTTGAACTTTCTACGAAAGTTGACATCTTGAAATAAGTGCTAAGATGCAAAGACAGAACACGGACGGACAGACACAGACACACAGACACACAGACGGACAGACAGACAAATTTAAACAGACAGATAGGTAGGTAGACAGACATACAGCTACACAGATAGATACATAAAAAAGACAATATAGAGAGAGCCAAACAGAACATTCTAAACAGGTATTTGAGTGAATTTGGTCCATTTGTAAATTAATATATTAAGATTTGTAAATATATAAAATAAAGATATTCTTATTCTTGTTGTTGCTGGCTAAACAGAAATCAGGTAAACACATGAGGACAGATATGTGGAAGAAAGACTGCAGTCGGGTATGAGATGGAACTGACTGCGAAGTCAACACAGAAGTTCAGTAGAGTTAACGCTAGCTCTTAAAAATCACGCTTCCTTTTTAAAACATACGGCAGACGCCTGACTCGTACCCAGTCTTTTCAACGCCATGTCTTTTCCTCGTCCCAGGTTCCCTCAAAACACAACAATCCGAAAAAAGACCAACCGAAAACGACTTTGTACGAGTCTGCGGCAGACGCTTCATGCTAATGCTTAAAACTGATGGTCAGTTGGCCAAACAGCGGACAGTAATAAAACGCAGACTGCAGACTGGGTATAAAATTATTTTATACCCAGTCTGCAATCTACAGTCTGGAGTCTGCGTTTTATAGAGACCGTGCCAAATGATCAGAATTAGAGACAGGTGAATATATGGAAAGGTGGAGAAAGTAGATGACGAGAGAAATTCAGATGTCCTTTTCAAAGACAGTTTTAGTCAAAATCATTCACACTATTGTCCTCAACTAAAGTTCGCTGTCATAAAATATCTAACTTAAAAACATATTTTGATTTTAAAAAAATCATCAAATTGATTTACAGGTCACCCTAAATTAAACTTTTCCCGTTCTCAAGGCGAGGGAATATTATGGATTTACGGTGATTCACTGGGCGTGTTCTTCGCTGATTCGCTGAAAACCAGGGAGTTTTGTCATTCGTCGTTTCGCAAGTGTGATTCTAAATACAACTGGATAGATCCAATTACAAAAGAACAAATTGCCAATGGAGGTAGAACTCGATACGATAGAAAAGATTTTAACCAAGAAAAAATATTAGACGCTTTTCGGGAAGTGGTGCACAGTCCAGAAATGGACAGAAATGGAGCAGTTGTGTTCAACTTTGGTCTTCATTTTGTTGAAAGTACAAACTTTTCAAATTACCAAAAGTTGGTTGATGGACTGATTGGTGTTTTGAAACAACAGGAGATTGTGAATGGTAGGTTGAGGTCAAAGACTAAACCTTCAGTTGTATGGAAAACTACAACGGCCATCAACAAACAGAAAGCAGTGTTAAGTCTTCACATGGAGCAGAAACGGTTTCTTACTTATCAGGTGAGAGAAACTTTACGGAATTTACTTTAAAAACATAACGATAACGACATTTAATGAAGTAAAATGTGGTGCTCGTCAAACTAATTAGACAGTGTGTAAAATGCAGTTGAATGCAGAGGCTCGTCTTCTAAAGTTCAGAAAATAATCCTAAGCAATTGTTGAACACTAACTTTTCCATGATCTTCCTTATCCATAAACTCTGTTTTAGGAACTGAATTCCGATATCTAGGAAGGGGAGGGGGGTACCGGTTTCACGTTGGTTCAATTACCCCCCCCCCCCCCCCCCCCCCCCATACACACACACACACATTTTTGAGTTGATTATTTTTTGTAAAGTGCTTGACAGTTGTAAAACCAGTAAAAAGAGTGGTTTGTTTTTTTTAATAAGGGAATACGTAATTCTACTACGAATTGCCATCTCAGAGACACTGGTTTCAAAAAATGTCCCGGATCCCCCAAAAAGCTTTTGCCTTCGACCCACAAAGTTTCATCTGAGCATCCCCTCCCCCCTTTCCCCTTCAAATTTATTGATCCGCCCCAGTTATGCCACATGTTTAACACGTTATTCAGAGAGGGTCCTGACCGGGTAAAATGGCAAATGGATTGGCCTGACTTGGCCGCCTTGGGAAAATGAGGTTTAAATCACTGGTAATGGGAAAAAAAACAAAATGGGAATGTGATAAATGTTTTGTAAGCACTGGGAAGTGGGTTTTGGAAAAAAAATAGGCTGGGAAACGGGATTGGTACCCCCTCCCCCTTTCAGGACCTCTTCAGAAGCAAAATTGAGCAATTATGTTGAAATTGACCTTCAGGCCTTCATGTCCTATCAAGGTACCCACTAATATATCTTTCTATTCCACCAGCGGGTATTACTGTACAACACGTACGCCACAGCTGCGATGTGTGACGCTGGCATTGATGTCATTGACGTTTATCCGCTGACCGACTCATCTCCTAAAGGGACTGGGTACCATGGGTCAAGATTTGCTGTTAATGACGTCGTCCATTATAATAACTCCGTCTTCTGGCCAGTGGAGGAACTTTTAGAGGAATACTTTGGAACGTATAAGAACAATGTTGAAAGAGAAAACCGGAAAGAACACTAACTTGCAACAACCTTACTTCTAGTTCACAAGATATTTAATAGAAAAAAACATAATTTTGAACGAGTTCTGAACTTTTAAAGAGTTCCAAAAATATTGGTTCTTGTGCCGGATAATAAAGATAAATTAATACTATTTAAAAATTGATATACCTGCAAGTTTTATGACACATAACTCTTAAGTAACAATGTTGAATTACAAGTTAAGATAAATTTAAACTAAAAGGGATACTCGGCTCTGTAACATATTACAATGTACCTTAAAATGAGGCATTGTTCCTCTTTAGGTTGTGTTAACAATGTCAAATGACCCTCGGTTCTCCGAAACAAATTACCTCAAAATGAGGCATCGTTCCTGTTTAGGTTGTGTTAACAATGTCAAATGCTCTCCGTAACAAATTACCTTACCTATGAGGCATCGTTCCTGTTTAGGTTGTGTTAACAATGTCAAATGCTCTCCGTAACAAATTACCTTACCTATGAGGCATCGTTCCTGTTTAGGTTGTGTTAACAATGTCAAATGCTCTCCGTAACAAATTACCTTACCTATGAGGCATCGTTCCTGTTTAGGTTGTGTTAACAATGTCAAATGCTCTCCGTAACAAATTACCTTACCTATGAGGCATCG
>JANRMR010193019.1:0-10510 GCA_025434825.1 Bergia sp. 'catenularis'
AAAGAAAAAACATGTTGCCACGAATGGGATTCGAACCCACGTCCCCCTGATTACTAGTCGGGTATGTTACCACTACGTATACACTACCGCGACAACCATGCTGGCAACATAGCTGTCTTGTGGTGTGTTGATGTGTACGTGGGTTATCCCGGGAGTTTTTCTTTCTGGAGTTGGGTGGGAAAGCCTATAACTCAACACGTGCCTTTCTACCTAAGGATCAATTAATGATTCACGGGATAAACCAACTTAGGAATCAACAACGCAAGAGGATCCGAATGGATGCAGGCTTATTTATGTTAATATTAGTATTAATGAATAAACGAAGAAACCCATTCTGTAAATACGTATGTATTTCGCTTTCCAACCCCAGATGTTTTTTCTTTCAACTTTATTCTATATATGTTCGTTAACGTTCATTTGTTTCCAACGGTTCCACGCAGTTTCGAGGGTTTCAATGCCTAGTACGAATAAGCGCTTGGTCTCATTATCAGAGAACAATAAATGGCTACAAATCCTCCTAAGAACTCACTGTTCCTATATATGTTTTACGAGGTAAAAGACAGCAACAGTTGCGCAATTGGAACCTTGGTACTACTATATGATATTTATTAGCGTTGAAAAATTTGGACTCTCTGTGTAGAAAATGTTACAAGCTTATATAGAAGAAGTGAAAAGAAATGAAGAAGAAAGAGCAATATTTCCATCAAACTGTACCATAAGCGATGATAAAAGATTTGTTTACCCATGTAGTATGGCTTTTATTTACCGAATCGAATTTGCGTATAAAACAACGAATGAGGACTTGGCAAGATAACAGGCCATCTTCAGTGTTTTTTTTTCTGGCTTTTTCGAGGTGAACAAGAAAACGTTTTCGGATTTAATAATCGTCTGTATAATAATATTTTTATCAAAATTTCAAAAAAAGAAATACTTTAGAACAAACAGTGAGTTAATTGGCATGAACTTCGCTTGAACACCTGTTTTACTTTTTCTGTGTCACTTTATTAAACCAGAACTTGGTAGTGCATTTACTACTGGAAGATTTAAAGTAGCTCTTAACTTATTCAGTTCTCCTTACTTGCTCACAACAGAACATCCTTTTCGTGATCCTATGTTCACTTGGGGAATCGAAAGACTTTGTAAATGGCTTGAAGAAATAGAAATTAACAGTAAATATGTCGAAAGATGCCGCGTTGAAGAAATTGACGGAAAAGCTCTTCTTTGTCTGAGTAAAGATGAGGAAAAACTACGATCAGTTTTAAACTTGAAAGCAGGGCCTTTGCAGATACTGTTAGACGAAATTAGGGCTCACAAGAAAGAATACCATCAAAGTAAAGAAACCAATAAAAACTGGGCAGAGAGTGGGCCCATTAAATCTTTCAGAACAGATCAGCTCATAAACTGGCTTAGAGGCACAGGCTTGTCGGAAAACTACATAGAACACTGCGAGAAAGAAGAAATAAATGGAAAGGCCTTTGAAATCATCAGCAAAGATGAATTAAAACTTAAAAACACTTTTTCACTTAAAGAGGGTCCTCTTGCTGTACTTTTAGAAAACGTAAAATTGTACGTGCATGAACAAGAGAATGCCTCGCTTATAAAAGTTCAGTCAGAAAAGACGCTTCTAGATGGAAAAGTGAAAGTCACAGTGAGTAAGAGTAACACAACTACAGCTGTTGGCGTTTCTTTAAAAAATGGCAATCTGAATCAAACTGGTCAAGAGCAACCGGCAGGAAACAAAAATATAACAAAAGAAGAAAAGTTAGCTCAAATTTTAACAGAAAAACTTCCCCTCAAGTTTCGATTTAGTCATAATGAAATTGAATCTGAAGTTGATGACTGCAACGCTAAATTAATTTATTTTCAAACTGGAACCTCAGCTAACTGTTTAGAGAACATGTTTGAGTTTGTTGTCCTAAGTAAGGGACAAAACCCATTGAACCCAGGATTGGCTCGAAAACTATGGAAACGTATTACAGTTTGTGCTTTAGACTTTATGACACTTTTTACTCCTGAGGATCAGTCAAAATTCATAATTGATGAGCAAGAGATTCGCGCTAAAGAAGACCTTCAAAACGCTCTTCAAATTCGGGATGGTAAAATTATTCAAGTCCCGCTTGAAAAGCTTGGCAAGAAACAGAAGAACGTTTATTTCGTTGTTCTTGTTGACATTCGTCTTATTTCAAAGACCAGAAAAACGTACTGCTTTCAAGGAGGGAAAGCATATCAACCAATGTACTTTTCTATTGGCAGTACAGACTCTTACCATGCAATTTTCGATCCTGCAAAAATAGACTCTGGTTAACAATGGAGTGAGTGGTTCAAACACTTTAAGAAGGAGGCTATAAAAGCCGTTAGTTGGGCATCTCTACCAAGTAATCAAGACTGCAAAGGCAGTCAAGGGAGCTCAGATGCGAGTGACAATATCTATTGTCCTGAAGATCCACGAGAATTTGATACAGACGGTGATAAAAAGTGTTATCGTCAGTCTTTCACTTTAAACTGCTGTGAAAGTGGTGCAAAAGATCTTATGAGGCCAATGCACGAGTTTAAACTTTTCACAACAGCTGTGCAGTGTGGGGAGAAATCATACATTAGAAAATTTATTCGAGAAACTCTTAGATTTGCTTGTGCTTGCCTCAATGAACGATCAAACGGTACGATACACTTCGGTATAGCAGACCAAGAGGTGTCAAAATCTGGAAGTC
Organism: Bergia sp. 'catenularis'; assembly: GCA_025434825.1. NCBI lineage: Eukaryota > Metazoa > Cnidaria > Anthozoa > Zoantharia > Parazoanthidae > Bergia > Bergia sp. 'catenularis'. The sequence goes on from JANRMR010193019.1 coordinate 2,709, forward strand.
ATCGCCCTTGTGAAATTGTTGGACTACCGTTGTCAAACCAAGCTTTGTTTGATGACAAGCTCAAAGAGTTTATTGGCAAGTGCTTTGATGAGCGTAGCATTGTTCGCAACTGTATTCGTCCTCCAGTGTTTGTTCGTGTTAAATGTATCGAAAGAGCTGCCGTCACATTAAACGTTATTGAAGTTGATATTGTTCCAAGTTTTTCATATTGCAAGGAAGAACTTTTCAAAGTAGCACTCCCTCCAAGTGATCCATGTGCAAAAACAGTAAAACAGAGCTCTGTGGCTTATGTTCGCGATGGAGCTCATACAAGAGAAATTAATGAAGGAGAACTAGAAAATTTGATAAAGGTAAGGCTTCCAAAACTAGACAAAGAAAGAAATCGTGTCGAACAACATCAGGAGTTAATCAAATTGAAGGAAAATGAACAGAACAAGAAATATTTGCTCCCAAAAATAGAACGATTACTGTGCGCAGGGAACAAGACTCTTGATTCTTCCATTTATCCTGTTCTTGTTTTGACAAAACCAGATGAATTTATGGAAATGACTTATCTACAGCAAAATTTCAGTTTTATTTCAAACGTGAACTGGCAGGTTGTAATCGATTTTGATGATGAAGGGTCCAAAGAGACTAATTTGTGTAAAGTATTTACCAAAGTTAGAGTTGATAGTGACACAATACCGCCTTGTGACATTCACGAAGCTGAAGACTTCGATTGTAATGAAGATATGACTGAAAACCTTTTAAATCAAACATGCTGGATATTTGCAAATGGTTACGCAAAGCTCATGAAACGAGCTGATGACTTCAAACAATGGAGGAACTCAAAAAGAAAACGAGGATTGACTGAAGTTATTAGATACTTATCAACGGAGATCCCAAAGACTAGAGTTGTTGTCGTTTTTATTCTTTTATCAAAAGCTCATGAAGCAGTAGCGGACGTCTTTGCAGAGTTTTGTACTTACTTTGATGGTCCAAATCAGCTGCTGTATGTTGCAGAAAGTCATGACATTGCGTCTTCTTGGGCTGCACAATTGTGCAGGACGTGCCTCGACGAACACGATGTAAGTGATAGGGGAGTTGTAGGTATGTCATGGGCTGAATTTCAAGATGCCATCCTACAAATGGTCAAGGGGGTCGATTCTAGCAAAGTTTATCTTCCTATGTCGGCAGGAGGATTATGTCCTTTAAAGGGAGATAGTTTTACCACTATCTCTGTTTTGAGTGCAACTGAATGCAAAGAACTTGTGGATTTAAATAGCCGTGACGCGGAACAGCTTTCCTACAGTGAACAGATAAACTTCTACAGAGGAAATTCTGTTTCGTGGAAAAACTATTGGTTTACAGATCAAGGTGAAAATCATGTTTTAAAGAGAGAGAACTACCAGGATCTTAAAAACAAAATAGAAAATGCATTGAAAGGTGGCTCGGAGCAACGCGTTCATACGGTCACTCTTTACTATCAGGTTGGCGCCGGGGCAAGTACACTTGGACGTCAAGTACTGTGGGATCTAAAAGATGACTATCGCGGGAAATGTAGGTGCAGATGTGTAATTGTAACTCAGATCACTGACACAACCTCTACTGAAATATTTCGGCTTAGGCGTATCGGATATTCAAGTGATAAAGATGTCGGGTGCCCGCCAGTTCTTGCTTTAGTTGAAAATGTCGACGACATTCTTTTCAAAGAGCTGCGGTCTCATGTAATTGACCACGCCTGTTCAATCTCTGGAACCAGTCGCCCAGTATGTGTGTTTCTCTACGGCAAATCTGTCACAAATCCCAATGAGTGTTCGCATAAAGATGGGAACTCTGGAAACAGCGTGAGTTTGAAACACAAGCTTTCAAAACGAGAAATAAACTGGTTTAAACACAAATTTAAGGAAATGGAGAAAAAGTTCAAGACATTGGAGGGATTGGGTCATGACCCAGACTACGACTTTGAAAAGTTTGCTTCCGACAACATGATTTCGTTTATGTTAATGAAGGAAAATTTCAATCCGCAATATGCTAAGAACGTTGTTAAGAGAAACCTTAATGATGTCTCTCGTTTCGAGCTTAATCTGTTGACGAATTTATCTCTTTTAAATGTGCACGATCCCCTTCCGGTTTTTGCAGCGTGCTTCGACTCCATTATGTTAAGTGAAGGCATGAAAAAAAAGCATTTCTTTCGAAACTGGATGAACGATCTAAGTCTAGCAGCACGTGTTTTCTTGAAAGAAGTAGATCGCAGTGAGGACTATGGCACAGGAAAAGCCATAGCTATCGTACACCCTATTATTGCCTCCGAAATACTGGATGAAGCAGCCCAGCGAATAAATGCTTCTGTTGGTGATATTGCTCTTAAGTTTCTCAGATCAGACTTGTTTCACGAGCAGACAAAATACTCATTTCCCCTGAAACGTTTACGAGAAACAACAGTGATAATGTTGAAGCATCGCAAAAAGTATGAATACGGTGATGACGAGCAAACAACATTTTCCCCTTTAATCGAAAAAATACTTTATTCAGAAGTAACCGATACAGGCCCGAATCAAGCTACAAAGGCGACAATCGAGAAGGCTGTAGAGGTTTTGGAAGAGGGGCTAAATAAGTTTAAAGATCCAATTATTGCACAGCAGATTGCTCGAGTTTTTTATGTAAATGCAACGCAATACAGCGTTGCTGAATCAGAGACTGAAACATGCTTTGAGAGTGCCCTACGATTTGGAAAAAAAGCTCTTGAAATGAACCCCAGTAACTCCTTCATTCTTGACACCATGGGAAGAATATTTGAAAGTAAAATGAAACTTTTGTACGGTGCTATTCGTGAAGAAAACAAAAGAATCGAATTAGAAAAAACCGGTCCTTTGTTACAGCTAGCTTCAGAAGCAGTTAGATGGTTTCAGAAATCGCAGGAAACAAGTAAACAAGATCAAAATATAGAAAACAAGTGTGGGTTTACAGGTGAACTTTCGGTATTGTTCTACCTTCTGGATGTACTTCGCTGTGTCGATCTGTTTAGAAACGAAGACGGAATCGGACGGTTACGCAGATATTTGACAGATAGCCAGTATATTCCTTCGGACATTGCCGAATACTGGAATGATTTCCATCCGTTTTTAAAGACACTTGAAGAAAGATACATTCACGGAATTGAAGAGCTGATAGAAGAGTTTTCGATTTTCAAAGAAAATACAGAGCAATCTAAGGCCCTTCCTCGTGCAATAGCCCGTTTTAAGTTTCAGTACTTTGACTACTTTGGAAAGGAATGTTTGCCAACAAAACTGAGTACGGAACAAGAGAGATGGGAATATAGATGGCAGCAGATCAACCAATACCTTGCTGGAGATCTTTTTAACAGTGTGTTCAATATTAGTCGAGCTGAAAGCAAACAGAAGCTGGGTGAGCCTAGAGAAACATTGGAGAAATTGCGCATTTTGGTAGAGGAAAACTTTAAAGAACCAAGTTATCAAAACGAGTACAAAGACCTTTTACTCATGGTAACTTTAAGTATGTCCTTACATTCTCCAAATTATGAAAATAGGTTTGCACTGAGTAAGAGGTATTCACATGAAGACCGTGCTAGGTTAATTGAAGAATACAGGAAAATCTATCGAATTGTAGAGAAGCTGCGCGTTTTGGAAATTGAGAAACCTGAAATGAGGCAGCGGATTTATGGTCGATTTTTCAAGGTTATGTTTCTCTGGCCAAGGGAAGAAATGGAACTTGAAGATTACAATCAAACTGAATTTGAGGAATCATTGAAGCAGCTTTATAACGACTTTCAATCAAAACGCAAGAAAAGCAGCACAAAAGTTGAGAAATGGCTAAAGCAACACGTGCACAAAAACATGACTTTCACAGAACGTGCAAGGCAACAAACCACACTGTTTTACCTTGGTAAAGGAATAGGTTTAGATTCTTTTGTTCATGTAAACGAACTTCCGCGTGTTTCAGGCAAATCTTTTTCAACAGTTGACTGGGATAGCCAGGACACACGAACAAGACTTCAGCGATGGACGGGTGTTGTTACGAGTAAGAACGAAATAAACGTCGAGAATCCTCAGGATCCTAATAGGCCCATCAGTGTCTACTATGGCGGGAGGCATCAAGGACAGTTTTCGAAAGAAGAAGTTTCGTTTTATATTGGTTTTAGTTGGTTGAGACCAATTGCGTATGATATTCGATATATACGAAAACAACGCGAAAAGGAACATGTTGTAACATTCTCTGAGGCTTCCTATGAAGGTGAAGAATTGTTTATTTACAGGAATATACAGCGGTATGAAAAGGAAATAAGAACATACGAAGATTATGTGCGTGAATATCAAAAGATTCAGAGGAAGTTGCGTGAAATAGAAGAATTGAAGCAGAAAAGGAGAAAACTTTACGCCAATCAGGTAAGTAATATGATATGTTCACTTATTACGTAATAATAGTATTGTTGAAAAGGGTTATATCGACTACCATTACGCGATACGAAAATACGTTCCTTACAACAATTCATAAAAGTATACAGCTATACGATTTTTTAGTTGATAGAAACATAAAAAGTCAAATTCATACAAAATTTTAGAAGAGAAGCCATACAACTGGACAACTGAAATGATCAAGTTATTTTGGGTTTAGATCTAGTATTGGACAAAAGCTGACGTGTAACAGTAATAGTCTGGAGGTTCTTTATTGGTAAGAGGTCAGAAACACAAACCATTGCACAAATAATTTATGGGAATGTTTTTATTTCAAACTGTCATTTGTAATCCGCTCATATATCGTTGTTCCATTACTACATTTTAAGGAATAACAGTCAACAAACTTAAACCCGAAAAAGATTTAAGTATAATTTAAAAGAAACGTTACAGTAATTTTTGCTTGTTTCTTTTTAAACGAGTGTTACGGATTGCAAAGACTTTGGACACTTCCCGACGCTAAGTAGCTTTCTAAACCAGCTGTATCTAAGAAATAAGTTGAGTGGTGGACGTAAGGCAGTTATTACAACCCCTATGTTGTGCTGAAAGAAAAAATCAAAATTAAAAGAGAGGTTCTGGAACAAGTTCTGATAAAAGATTTTGATTAATCTAATCTATGGTTGAAATACTCTTTTTGGGCTCATATTCAAAGGTCTAATATCAGTAATAAGATAATTTAGTTTTCAGATAATTTTGATATTGAAAAACAAGCCTCAACCGTGCCTTAACTGTATGAAAACATTACAGACCTAACCAAGAATAATTATGTTTGTTAAACCTTGCTTACACTGACGATAAAAGCAACAGAAGCAGAAAGGGAAGCATCGACAAACGCTGAAGGACTATACGTTCTAGTGTAAGACAAACGACGGAAGCAGAAGCGGAATTAAGATTTGCAGGGCAGTGCTGTTGTCTCGTTATCTTCAGTTTCATAATAGCACTGTGATTGGTTCATATCCTCCGCTACAGCTTCTGTCTTTTAACTTACACTAAGACGAAAGCGATTGAAGCAGAAACGGAGACGGAAGAAAGAACAAACGTATATAACTGTCTCCACTTACATATCTGTAAGATCTGTCACCAGTGTAAGAAAAGCTTAATAGAAGAGCACATATATGTGTGTGCTTTTTCGCTTTCTAGGAGGAAAAGCTGGCAAAAGAACGTGAGTATCGACAGAAACTCTACAATCTGAAGCAGCATTATTTTGCTTTGGAAGATATTGACTAGCCAAGAGAGATACATAGAGGTATGTCTTTGGAAAAATAAGGAAATTCATTCAGAAACTAAGAAAGGTAGTGTAGGTAAACAAAACATTGACAGTCGGGTAGTTTAAACTCCTTGCCTTACTTTAACTTTTGTTCCCAGTCGAAATCAGTTGGCAGACATGCATTGTTATATAGAGAAAAACACTTTCTGTTGTCCTAGCAAGCTGACATTCTTATGAATTTCGAATGCAAACTATTCTAGTCTCCCATTAGACAGTGTGCGCGAAAATGCGTAGTAACAAAATGCGACCGGGCTGACGATACGTTCTTCAGAATTCAGACATGTATGTATGTATGTATGTATGTATGTATGCATGCATGCATGTATGTATGTATGTATGAATGAATGTATGTCTGTCTGTCTGTATGCATGCATGCATGTATGTATGTTTGTATGTTTGTTTGTATGTATGTATGAATGTATGTCTGTCTGTCTGTCTGTATGTATGCATGCATGTATGTATGTATGTATGTATGAATGAATGTATGTCTGTCTGTCTGTCTGTATGCACGAATGCATGTATGTATGTTTGTATGTATGTTTGTTTGTATGTATGTATGAATGTATGTCTGTCTGTCTGTATGTATGTATGCATGTATGTATGTTTGTATGTATGTATGTATGTATGAATGTATGTATGTGTGTATGTGTGTATGTGTGTATGTATGTATGTATGTATGACTGTCTGTCTGTCTTTCTGTCTATATGTATGTATTTAGTGAATAAACCCCCTCTACGATTTTTGTATCGAACTGTACAGGTCCGAGGCTGAAAAAGTGTCCGAAAAGTGAACATTTGCCCGAGGCAGAGCCGAGGGCGAATGTAAAACTTTGAGGACACTTTCCGACGAAGGCCTGTAGAGCTCACCACAAAAATAGCGCAGAAGAGGTTTAGAGGTTTACTTATTTTATTATTCAACAATAATTTTCTCAATTGGAACGGCAAGCCGCGTGCGATAAACACAATGAAACAAAGAGGGAAAATTGGTTGGATTCTTTCTATTTTGTGGTATTGAATTATTAGTTAGCTTCGTCTTCTTTTCCCTTGTCACTGTTCCCAACCTAGAAGCTGAGTTTTCGGCCATTATACAGCAAAAATAACTAAATATAAAACAATTTTAATTGCTTGTTATTGCCCTGCTGTATCGAAAAATATTGGCCCTGCCAGCGTGCATCACGTGATCGATTCTGACCAATAGCATCGCGCGTTTTCACAATGAAAATTGTTGAATAATATGTATGTATATATGCGTGTGTATGTATTTATGTATGTATGTATGTATGTAAGTATGTATATTAGAAGTAAATGTTTTTTGACATTACGCTACCGTACATTATTCTCCGGACGTAGTTCCACTGGAAATTGATCTCAGGAAAAGAGCGATAAATCAACAAACTGGAAATTGATCTTAAAAATACTTCTACCAAGGTTTGATGCAATTAAAAATAGTACATTTTTTTAAATTTCGGAACGAAAATAACATAATCTTTAACAAAACATATTACTGCAAACTAATTTAATCACCTAAAACAAATTATCTGTAATATTTCCTGTCGAAAAACCTGTTCGCAGATGTTTTAGCTTTTAGCTTTTAAAACATTTTATTGTTACTATAACCTTGAGCATGCGCTAACACGCACACAAGTTTGAAACAATCTTCTTTAGGGAATCTCTAGTGTGAAATTTAGTTCAGTACAACTCAGTACAGTGCAGTACAGTACAAAAAACAATACAATAAACTAAACACAACACAACACAACAGAGTAGAATAAAATGCAGTGCGAAACAATACAGTATACTACAACAAAAGAAAGACAAAACAATAATACAAAACATTTCAATATAATACAATATATCAACACGATACGATGTAATGCAGTATAATACGATACAATGCAATGCAGTACTTACAATACAGTACAATACAGTACAACACAATACAATACAATACATACAACAACATACGATACAATACAGTACAATGCAATATATACAACACGTAACGATACAATACATATATCTTATTAGACAGTTAAGTATGGAGTATGGCCGGATATTTTTACGAGTCGTGTAGTATTGGAC
>JANRMR010193030.1:0-10509 GCA_025434825.1 Bergia sp. 'catenularis'
TAAAAGGACCATACAATATATTCAAAGCGCGAAAGTTGAAAGTGGGAATTACAATAAGGATAACAGGCTATTGTTCGTGGCTAGAACTAGATCGTGCTATCTTTTACATAATAGATGTTTTTTTTTCTGTGGCGGCATGTTGATACAAATTCATTTCTTGTGTTGAGTGAGCTCAGTTCCGGATGGCAAATTATGAGGTATTTTTCATGAAGGCAAAGGTTGCATCTTTTAGTCTTAATGGAGTACGATTTGCATGATCGTAGAATTTTCCAGCTGACAGAGTGAGGTACGTTTGAGTCTTTTAAGTAAGTAATTCGCAAGTTAACAGGGTGCATTGAATAGCCGTTGGGATTCCATGGCCTAAATTATTTCTTCACTCGAGTGTGTATCTGCATAGCCACTATACACATATAGTAGTTGTTAGTCAGGTGTGCTATCCACTGCACCATCAGAGTTAAGATGGTCTCCCATTTAAGAAAGCCTTTTCCCTCAACTTCCCCCAACTTAAATTTGTGCCAAGTTATTGTCGTTTCCAATCATGTTGACTGAAACATTAATAACTTTTTTAGTGGTTCCTGCTGCGGCAACATGCTGGTTTGAACTTTTATTGTTTTGATGATGCCTTACTGCCAATACTAATAATACACTTGCGACTGAGGGAAGATACTAAACTAAAATACTTCATCTTCCTAGCTGTGTACAACAAACCTCAAATGGGTTTTTCTTTCATTTTACTTTCTGGATTTTGTTTTTTGGTATTTTGTTTTAGAATAATAAAATAATCTCCCAAAATCAGACTCTCTTTTAATTAAATGAAATAATAAATTTCCTTAGCCAATCCCTCCTACCTGGCCATGACATTTGGTCAAATGTTCTGGGTATGACCGGAGAGGATGTTCAAGTTCCCGGCGAAATGATGAGTAAAGAAATTCAAAACAAATTCCATTAATCGAATTTAGTACCTTGAAATGGAAAATTTTGTTGCATTTTACCGTGTCGAATTCAACTCTTTAATTCAGTTAAAACTGCAGAAGAGAGAGTTTCTCTACGGGGCCTGGAAGAGGTGAGTGTCGAGGTGTTGCTGAAGAAACTGATTGTTAAGAAAGAGCTACACCGCTTGTCTAATATTTTTTTTTGTATCAAAATATTTATCAGAACACCATTCTTTCATGGAAATTTTGCTTACACGAACTCCCGTCGAATTAAATTCTGCAGGCATTGCTGGTGGCGCGAATCAACCATTGACAGTGACAACCTCAGGCCTACTCTGAGACCAAGAGTCGCCTTAAATCGCACAAAGTCGCCTTAAGTCACCTGAAATTGCGCAAAGTTGCATTAAGTCGCGCAAAGTTGCCATTTTTTGAGAGGATTTCTCCTTAAGTCGCCTCGATCAAATGACTTCCAAGCTGCATAGAACACACAAGTAAACGGCAAACAAAAATGTGTAAATCAACTTTATTTCTTCATTTATAGTAACGTTCTAAAATTTTGAGGAGACGAGTGTTTTCTTATACCAAGCACTATAAATCGCTTGATCCCAGAGTTCCCATACAATTTCTTATAAATTACGCAAATTAACCCCCAAAATACAAACCGTAAGCCTGGGTTGCCTATGGTTGTCCTAAGTCATCTTTTCCCCTTCCAAAACATATTTCTCTCTTTTTTTTTATTTAATGACCGCAGTTTACTTCGATAACAATTTTGGAAGGGTAGACGAAAGTATAGTGTTTTTTTCGAAAAAAAAAATTTAAAAGGCACTGTTAATTTTATTTTTTGAGCAAAACCAATGCCAGTGGCAATACATATCAACTTGTTTATTGAACTTGCTGGAGTCACATGCAGTCAATTTTGAGTCTATGTTTCTTCTTTTGTGATTTTTTTTTTACATATAGTATTAAGTCAACAGACAACTTATTTTGAACCCAGTAAAACAATTTTCACATAATAGATTTGACAAGTATTTCAATAAAGAGCTGACAGCAAGAAACAGAATGAACCTAAATGACAACAAATATTTAGTTTGTCTGGTTGTCTTTGTAACTAAAGGTTTGTTGCAACTTCTTAGGTTTGACAACTTTATGTGTTCTTGTAAATTAAAGAACGGTCCCAAAACTATCAAGTTTGACGAATTTGTTTCCTACTTTACGTAGTTAAAATTATAGTAAACAAACCTTTGTTAATTAAATCATTCTAAAAAGTCATCTTGTTTTTAATGCAATTTTCTAATATAATTGTGTTGAACTGAAACTTGCTGGTACTATTTTGGAAGCTGAAGAGTCGTTGGGTTCACATTATCAGTAGAAAAGCTTTTAAATAAAGATCGTTCCGACTAAGTAACTTTAAGTTGTTTAGTATTGAGCTCGCCTTTATTCAAAATTAATAACGTAGAGAGGCAGGTAGAACAGGCAATTCTTATCTGTAACTTAAACAGTTGTAGATATTTGACTGAGAAAAAAAAATAGGTCGGTATTCGAAACCTTGGTCTCTGCAATGTCGGGGTAGATGCTCTAACATTACGCCATGAAGCTATTCATTTGCAACTAATGTCGAATTGAAGATGTAAATGATTGTGTGTAAAATAAATTCAAATGTAGACTGCGCTGCGGTAGCGGAAAGGGTGTTGGTCACTAGCGAACTGGACGATAAGGGGTAAAAGGAAGGAGGTGGAGCAAATAGTATTTCCAGCCAAAAGGGACAGCCGAAATTTAAAAAGTGCTTTACAAATTATACAAAGTGTAAAAAAGTTAATAAAGGAAAGACTTCTTCGTGTTATCTTAAAAATAATAATACCTTATCCATTTAGACAGAGACATTTTAGGGATATCACCGCAATTTACGCGGGGGTTGTTTCTTCCAGCTTGAGCCATCACACGACGTTGGATTTGATGAATGTCATCAGAATTATCGCAAATCACACGGGCCAGTGATACTTTTCTCAACTCCTTCAGCTGGGCAGAGGTAAACCCAGTGTAACGGCTCCACCTTTCATACCAGAAGCGATCGCCTATGCGAAGGTCACGGAACTGTCTGGCCATGAGACAGGAAAAGGTGGGTCCCACCACAGCACCATTCAAGGGAGTCTCCAACACAGCTCCAGCAAACAGGTCGATGTTGTCTACATTTTTGTAAAATTTTTGAAGCTGTAACAAGTCAAAAAAGAAAACAAAATCAAGAAGAAGGATTTTTTTAAGGACAGAAGAACTGGAAGTTTAAAATACTATATTAAAGATGCTTATCAAATAACGAAAGCATAAGAAATTGATGTAATTATCAAAGGAAGCACAGATAAAAAAAAGACAGTCAAAAGCGAGACTAAAAATGTGTATTCTTATCGACTCATAAATAACTCTTGGTGTTTGATTAACATCTTTATTTAAAACAAACAAACAAACAAAACAAAACAAAACAAAAAAATCCACTATGTTTTAGATATCATAAAATTTGAATAAGAAGAATTTTCACTGTACAAATAGGGATGTTAAGCTGTAGTTAAAATTTCATAGTGTAAGTATGAAGTGATAGTGTATTTAAATATATCAAATTTTACATTTGTCACTTACGAGTTTCCTGTTTCTCGCTGAAATTTCCATTTTCAAGTCGTCGAAATTTTTGGCCCTTTTCAAGCCACACACGGAGCGGAATCGGTTGTATCCAGGCAGACCGTGTTCTCTCCCTCGCTGGATGTTAATGGCAGGCAGGTCAATGAAGACTCCTGGTGCTACGGGCAGCTGGCCAGTTGTGAGTGCCGATGCAAAGTGCCTGTAGGAACAACAGATAATTAAAATTGTTCTCCAATTCGTTGTTGTTATTAAAGTCTAATAGTGATTGTTTCATATCAACAATTTCAGCTACATTTGAAGCAATACATTATTTTATCGACGACAAATGATACTCTTACACCATCATGCACGTGTCCTCACCCACTGCAAACATGTACATATAATCCTGTTTGTTTTAAACTTAACTATATCCCTGGTTACATGTTTTTTCCACTCACAGATTGAATATATTGCTTTTGGTTCGATCGTCTCTTCATTTAACTTAATTTCACCATATCGGGCTTCTTTTAACTTCTTTTTACCATACTTGACCTCATTTTATTTTTTTACAGTGGTTTAAATACTCATCGCATTTCGTTTTTATTGTCATATAGAAATACGTAAAATTCTAAACCTACTTCCTCTTCGATCCAACATCTGTTTGAAGAGCGAAATCATCTTCTTACCTGTCAAAGTTTTGTGCTGGATCTTTCAGTAGTCCACGTACTATGGCATCGACGCCTCCATTGGATATGTCATACAAAAAGGTTGGGTCCTCAAAACGTTTGGTGGGAATAGAAGGTCGTCTGTTTTTTTTTCCAATACGACTGAACGAATCTCGGATCAAACTGTGTCCGAACCTGAACGCAGCTCCCGCAAAACTGTTTGATATTGAAGGGTCCGTACAAGGGCTGTATTCCGTGAAGAAACCATATCTCTGGAGATTCAGACCAAATCTGTTTCTCTGTAAAATTCAGAGTAAATGAAATTGTGTTAACGTCATTAGTAAAAATCATTTGAAATCAAAGAAAAACTAATACCGATAAATATTTATTAATACATTGCATCTATAAGCAATCGTAGTGAATTGATTGAGTAAATGACTTTTTGTTGATTTGCATGATTTGTATTTAATTGCGTACAGTAGTGTATGAATTGGGAGGTAATGTTTCTACAAGCTCAGGTCAGTTAAGCTAGAAGGACGTCTGAATTACTGAAGACTTAATCCGTCAGAATTTCTGTGTAGACCTTTCTTGACACCATTAAATTCAATCAAATACTAATGTACTAAAATAAATTGTTCCATAAGTCAGCATTGCACTGTCTCAGAGACAAAGTATCTTAAAATAGGAAAGTTGATCTAGATAAACCGTTTAAAAGCTTATATATATGCTGCAAAAACAATCACATTTAGAGAGAATTGTAGGTCTGTGTGATAAACATTTGTATAGTACAACACTGATGCATGAAAATAAACATACGGACAATAAGGACGGTGTTCATGACAGTGCAACGCCAATAGGAAAGCCAAAATCTCGTTTTTCATCGACTTACATGTACATAGCTACTAGGTAACCATGCAAGTGCTGTTGGGATAAGCTAAACATCGTATCTAATGGAAGAGATTATCAAGAAAAATCATTGACGTTGCTGTTATTATTATTATTATTATTATTAATACTATTACAACTATATTTATATAAAGCTACACCTACTGTTTCATTGTTGAGAACAAGCGGAAGGAATTCGTTGAATGTAATATGCTGAAGCATGGCGCCGACAATCTTCCTGGTTTCCTGGAATATCGTGTCACCTGACCACTTTCTGTTGATGAGCGACAACGTTTTGGCAATACGATTGTGCTCCCTCTGGAACAACGTGTGGATAGTGGCAAGTCCTTCAATATAACGAGCAGTTAGAAATTCACCTTTTATGTCTTAGCTAGAATTACTCTTTCACATGAGCTTCATAGGAAACGCAGCTATAAGGTAAGGTTTTTCATCCATTTCTCTTTGAATATGGTTATAAATATTAAACAATTTGTATTGCAATCGTGTATGGATTTTATAAGAAGCAGATTATCAACGAAATCAACTTCTGATAACTGATATTATTAAAATGAAGCATATGGTATCTTAGAACTTGAAAATTATTTTTGATATTAAAATGAAGATATCACACAAAACGTGCAATACACCACTGTAAAAACTCTGGGAAGAGTTAACAACTGCCTACGTACGACGACGATGCTGTTTCGACTACAGGTGTATGTTATTTACCTTGATTTTCATTGACTCTCCCATCGCCTGCTCGGAAGCATGGTTTATTTTTCTGGTCATTTGTTCTGCAGAATTCCTCTTCAGGTGCGGGGGGAAGCAACGGTTGTAGGTGCATACCGCTTGGGACAACCTTCAACAACCCTATACCTGATGTGAAATTCCTTAAGTCGTCTACCTGTTTCTGAGTAACGCCATACACTTGAGAAGCATCGATAAACGCGGTGAGGGTGTTGACCTATTCGAAGGAACAAGCGTATAATTATTAAATTTATAATTTTTAACAGGTCGTCTTAACGCTAATAATGTATTCCAGTGAATTTCGTTAATCGAATTAGTGATTTAGGTTTTGCAAATAAAAATCAAAGAATTTATTAATCTTTTCTGAACAAGAAATGAAACTTGTATTTCATTTTTTAAAGACATTTGACTCGCGTTACCAACTTTAATTTTGATCTCTAAATATCCTTCAAATTATCTTCCATAATGAAAAAATGCGCCTTTGCTTGTTTTCCTTAACATGTTTAAAAACACTCAAATTTGAAATAAATTGACACACTTCGAACAGGAAGGAACTTGGATCGATGTTTCAGTTGTACACATATACAATTAGACGAAAACACATTGATATATTTTCCCGTTACCTAAACACAATTCAAACATTTGAAAAAATCCAAACTTTGAACAAATAGGTTTCTATCATGCTTATGGTAACATTTTTTGAACAAAGTCAATCGTAAAACTCAAGGAGGGCAAGGAAGCATTTTGAATCCTCCTCCCAAAGATTTTGACAAACAAATGTTTCAGGGTAAAAGTTGGCAGAAATAATAACTAGCTTTCATCTTTCAGTTTAACTCAAGTTTGTTAGCTAATATTAGTTGCAGTGGCAACTCGTGCTCCTATCAATGACGTCACTAGACTCCATTTAGATTTTTTAAATTCCTAAACTTAAGATTACTTTTAGCAAAGCTTTGAAACTAGTTATAAAACATGCCTTTTTATAACTTAGTAATTAAAAAATTGCAAGAAGAATTGGCTATGAGCCATTTTTGTCAAAAACGTAAAAAAACCCAAATAATCTGAAATAAAATCCTATTTTGTATAATTATGAATAAACTTGCATGCTGACGTCATATAATTAGTGTCAAAAGAAGATTGTTTATTTTACTACAACTACTAACTATAAATTTGAATGGTTTTGAAGATAAACATTTTTCATGAAACACTTTTAAGGGGAAGAGCTCAAACGACCTCCTTGTCCATTCCAGGATGAGTGGCTAACGCCTGTTTTATAATAACAGGGTAGTTTTAAACGCTTCAATGTGTAATTAAATTTTGAAAATCTAAGTTATTTACATTTTTCAGACCTTGAAGCACCGCATTATCTCAGAAACTAAAAATCTAAACTAACTAACTAAATAAACTTGTTTTTGTGCATCAAATGAAATGCATTGTTTCACCTGTTCTCTCGGACCAAGCTGACATTGTGGGTTAGGTGCAGGTACGTCCCTCTTCATGCGCAGACACCTTACACCATTCGTGGAAAAATTAGGGTCGTTTGGTGGAACGATAATACCAAAGCACTCTCCTGCATTGGTGCAGGGAGTCGACCCTGATGGACATTGTAAGTTTGTCGGTTGTTGTCCCAGAGTAAGATCGTGATCCATAAACTGTCCCCAGTTCATTAGTAAATGAGTGATTTCGTTTGAGAATCGGTCCACGTCAGTGAATACCTTGAGAGTCAAACGATGTAATTAAAAGGTCATTCTCCAAACATTTTAAAATAAACCATGGCCAAATCATTCACACTTATCCTTTCAGAATGTTGACTATATTATTTGTTTAAGGAACTTAGTAATAAACCAAGTAAACAATCTTAATTAATGTAATCGACCATGAGAAATAGCCCTATTATTGCTACTTTAAGTACTTTTCCCACCATCAACAGAGTCCTGATAAATACATCTGGATATAACTTTTTATTATTATATACTTCTTTCGTTAATAATGTCATTTTGTTTTAGGACCTGTCACTAGGCCATATAAATATTTATTATACTGTTTGTTTAATGTAATCAATCGTGACTGTCAAGTATCAGAGACTGGTTGTTTAGGAAACACGTTGAATCGTAAGGACACACTTCGTTATAAATTAAAGGAAAGACAACAAAAGCATGGATTGTTAAAAATTGAATCCCCCATATGTAAAGATAAAAAAATGTAAACAAGGTTAAAAATTGTTATATAAATTGACAAACGTTTTTCGACCAACGTAGTCTTCATCAGGTCAAATGAGATGCGGGTTGATCTCAGTTAGTTATGTATTGAGTTGACCATTTAACAAAAGCCCATTGTTAGGAAACGCCTTTGTGAAACAGCGTAATCGAAAACGTTTATCAATTTATATAACAATTTTTAGCCCTTTTTATCCAATCCTGGATTGTTACTTTTAGCGGATTTTCGATACAGAGATTTGAAACTACCTACACCGCGAGTGCTTTCGGCTCTCTCCATCTCATCCCATCCCCCCGGTTCCCTCATTCCGATCAAAGTTAAACTTACATTGAAACTAAAGAGCCGTGCATTCGGTAGAGGAAATTTGTTCCTGGATTCTCGCGGTTTTGATATTCCGTCGGCGTAGTCCGGGAATAAGATGCGTTTGAAGGGCGTGTTGGTTGCCCCTTTAAATGGTTGAAATATGTTATTACACACGCCGGTTATGGTGCGATAGGGGTGTCGCCAGTTGCAGCGAACTTGCTTGACCTTCTTCACCTTGCACACAGTGCGCTTAATGAAATCGCTTTCAAAACCACCTAGTAGTTTTCCTGCTTCTTCGTGTGATAACCTGCAAGAAGAGACAGATAGTTTTAGCAATTAACCAAGCAACTTTGCCTATGGATGGAACTTAAATCATTTGTAGCTTTTACAACAATGGATAATAGCAAAACCATAACAAAATATAACAACATAAAACATCTAAAACATCTAAAACATAAAATTTAAGAAGAAAACGAACAGATATCGATTCTGAATTGTCTTGTTATGTACGGAATACAAACTAACAAAATAAGAAGGAAAATATGAGCTAAGCTGTATTTTAACAAAGGAATACAAAAGAATAAGCCAATCTAGTGATTGAATTTGAAATTTGCTCAAGAAAATATAGTATTATATTGTTATTATGCTTGTGGAATGTATACTAGCTTTTCTCAGTCATTCAGATGATAATTGAAGTGGCTTTTAAATCGTTATCAGATACCCATGCACTATTTATGCTAAACATACTAACCCAGACTTATCGGCAATCTTCTTCATGATCCTTTCGAGCATACGTGCTTGAAAACCTTTTAACTCAGCCTCGGGGTTAGCTTTTGCTCGGTAGTGCATTGCCTGGTGATTTACGTGACTTGGTATTTGTGGTTTGTCTTCAGCTTTGTTCTGATCATTTTCTCTTTCAAGTTCCTCCTGAGCTTCAGCAACAGCTTGCTGAACGTCGGCTTCAGGTATGTCAAGGTTAACTGCTGATTTCACGAACGCGTTTGAATCTAGATCAGATCCGCGTGAGTCTAGATTTTCCGGTATAGCTTCTGGCTGCTTTGCATCTCCTTGTTCATCTTCATTACAAAAATCAAACAAACAACTAAATCATCTTTGTTTTTACGATTCCATATTGTTAAAAAAAATTGTTATCGCTCAAACCCTGAACCTATTTCAGACCCGAGAAATCACTTCTTTATATCTCATTTGAAACCAAACGAAAACCAACATGCTCCCACCCCCTAGAAAAAGAAACAAACTAACAAAAAGAAAAAAAACAACAACATTTATTCATTAATAAATCTTGTTTAACAAATGATCCGGTTTACCTTAATCAGGTTTGTGTTAACTGAAAGAGAAATAAGTACACAAAAATATCAAACCGAAATAAGGTTTTAATAGCTGCGTAAAATTTCATGGTATTCTCAAAAGGCAGACTCGAAAATTTATTTTGTCAGGTATTTTAGATTGATACTTTGTGGATTGCTTAAATTGTCCAAAGAGATTGTACAATTGTACAGATTCTGATACTGTAGTTAAGTTATAACGGCATCCATAAATTCCTAGAATCAAGTATTGAATTTAACAAAACTAAGACATTACTTATTTTTTACTTACCAATTTCCCTTAAGTCTTCTTCGACGTCCTCTACGTACAAATTATTGATTTCGGCTGCGTAAGATTTGTAGCTTGTGAAGGACACAGCAAACACAAACAATATAAACCTGGAAGGAAAACATTATTCAATTAGCATATTTTGAAATATTAATTATAGCTCAAGGATTTCGAATTTCTGTTACAGGTTTTGTAACACAGTGCATTGATTGCGTGCAAATTTTCTGGAAATTCTGAGTATCGATCCAAGACGAGTTATAAAAAAACACACACTTAATTTTTTTTTCACATAACGTTCATAACCAGTTTATAAGTGTGTTTATGTAAAGCATTATACTTCCAGCAAGGAAACATGAAGATACAGTGAACAGAAAGAAGAGTTATGTAATTTATTTATTAAAACAAAAAGCTCGTATACTGAAAGAAAGTGCATGCTTTTTATAAAATGTATAAGAACCAAATAATTTTGGCCGTTGTTCTGACCTATCAGCCTTTTTCTCAAAGTTAACCTTAACCCTATTCAGACTGGGCTTTTATGGAGT